>ONZH01000271.1:0-24954 GCA_900303285.1 Rhinella marina
TAGGGCAGTTAACCACATGGTTGGAAAAAATTGAAAAATTACAATACTAGATTTACAGTTCTTTTCTCTGAAAAGTCCCTTCTGAAGAGGAGCAGGAAGACACGTATCAGCTATTTTAATAGATTTCTATTCTTTAGGTAAATGAGCTACAGGTAATTAATGCTCGGTAATGAGAGTGAGTCTCACAGGCACTGTAGCCATCAATGCATTGCAAACTAAACAGAATATGTTTCCGGCAATGCTAAAGCAGAGATGTTGCCCTGAGAATTAGATCTGCGGTCCCATTCCTTCATAGTGTGTGCATTACTTCTGCAGCTGCAGGTGAAGTTAATGAGACGCCTGTTCAACTCAGCAGCCGTTTGCTGTAAAATAACCTGGGGAATAAACAATTACAGCCCTTTTATTGTCGAATCTGGCTAAGTGCGATAAATAAGCATTTTTTTCATATTATTCGGTGCTCTCAGTTTTGTTAGCATTTTTAGAACTGTCTTGGAGGATTACTATTTCCATTATTAAAAATTAAATTCAACGTGTAAAAATACAAAATATCACACAACCCGATTAAATTATTAACTTTAGGAATTTCAGTGCCAGATTGTATTCTAAAACTCAATAAATTAATTCCATTTTACAGTTCATGACTACAAATTTCAACAGATTACTTGATTACTGCTGATTTTTTGCCATAAAAATTGTTCATTTTGGTGTTTAGAATTTTTGCAATTTTTTGGTGATTGGCAATTTTATGCCACTCTCGCCACTTCTGAAAAGTCTGTGGAAAAGTGGGCAAGGCTAGCTATCTTTATTAGGTTTACTCCAAACTTATCAAGTGCAAAAAAAGGTGTAATCTTACCCTTACAAAAAAGTCTTTGTAAACAGTGGCGTAGCTATAAGGGTTGCGGCGGTCGCAGTTGCGACCGGGACCCTAAGCCAGAGGGGCCTCGAGGGCCCCCTTTGCCACTTGCAGGGCCGCACCACCAATTAGGGAAGGTGCGGCGCGGCCCTGAGCACAGTTGGGGGCGGCGGCGGGGCAGAGGGAGATGAACGCTTCCATTGTGGAAGCGCTCATCTCCATACTCATCTGTATCGCTGTCCTCAGGACAGCGATACAGATGCCTGTACTGCAGGGCAGGGGAGGGAGAGGCTTCTCCCCTGCCCGTTCCTCTGATAGGCTGCAGGCACTAGGCCTGCAGCCTATCAGAGGCTGGCTCAGGCGGCGCGATGATGTCATTGCGCCGCCTGAGCCGTACAGCGCGGGACACAGGCCGGAAGAGACCTGCATCGCATCGCTGCCAGCTCCATGGAGGTAAGTATTAGTGTTTATTTTTTTTATTGTTGCAATCACGGACCGGCGCTCTCTTGGGGCACTGGGGGCATTTTACTGCACTGGGGGCATTTTACTGGCACTGGGGGCATTTTTACTGGCACTGGGGCATTTATACTGCGACTGGGGGCATTTTTACTGGCACTGGGGGGCATTTTTACTGGCACATGGTGGCACTGGGGGCATTTTACTGCCACATGGGGCACTGGGGGCATTTTTACTGGCACATGGGGGCACTGGGGGCATTTTTACTGGCACTTGGGGGCATTTCTTAATGCACGAGACCACTGGGGGCATTTTTACTGGCACTGGGGGCATTTCTTACTGGCACTGGGGCATTTCTGACTGGCACATGGGGGCACTGGGCCATTTTTACTGGCAAATGGGGCACTGGGGGCATTTGTTACTGGCACGATGGGGGCACTGGGGCATTTCTTACTGGCACATAATTTGGGGGCATCTATGGGGGTGACACTTTTTACTGGCACAGATCTTTTGGAGGGGAATCAATGGGGGGAACTTCTGGTGCATTATTGGGGCGTTTCTTACTGACAAATAATTTGGGGGGCATCCATGGGTGTGGAGCACTTCTTACTGGCACATTATCGGGGGGCACTATGGGGGCACTTCATACTGGCACATTATTGGGGCACTTCTTACTGGCACATTGGAAGCATTATTACTTCTGGGGCACAGTGGGGACATTAGTACTGTTGGGGGCACTATTACTAACAAGTGCACTCTGGCAGAGAATTATTAGTTGGGACTTTGGGGGCACTATTACTGTGGGGGGCACCCTGGCACAGTATCAGCGCAATTATTTCTGGGGGACGTTATGTTTACACTATTACTGTCAGGGACACTTTTTGCTGGGCGCAGTTATTTTAGGACACTGTGTGCCAATAATTATTGAAGGGCACTATCTGTGTGGTACTAGCGGCACAGTACTGGGGATGGTAGGATTATTTGTCCAGAAGAAGAGAGGATGATGGAAAAGTAGTAAACTAAGATTTTTTTCTGTCAAACTGCAGAGATGAGAAATGGCTGAAAAATGGCGTCTGGTCTGAAAGGAGAAGATGAGGAAAGATCTACATCAGAGGAGACATCACTGGATGTACGAGGTATGGGGCACTGTATTAGGCTACATTCACACGAACATTGTGTTTTGCAGTCTGCAAATTGCTGATCCGCAAAAAAAGGATGATGTTCCGTATGGCATCCGTTTTTTTTTTTGCAGATCCACTGTAACAATGCCTATCCTTGTCTGCAAAACGGACAAAAATAGGAATGGACATACAGATGCGGACAGCACACAGTGTTTATTTAAGTGAATGGGTCCACATCTGAGCCGCAAAATATGCAGATTGGAGGCTGCAAAAACAACGTGTGAATGTAGCCTTACCCTGTATGTTCTGTAGTGATATACTTAATGTTAGGAGGGAAAAGGTTAGGGTGAGAATTTGGCATGGGGGGGGTTCAATTTTTGACGTGGCCGGCAGAAAAGCTAGGTGCACCAGCGCTGAGGGAGGGGGGTGGCCCAAGCTGAACTCTTGCACCAGGGCCCATGAGCCTTTAGCTACGCCCCTGTTTGTAAAGATGTAGAAATGTTATCAAATATGTGATGTTTGATAAAATTGCTACAAATGAACTAAACTCAGACTCAAGCAAACTGACTTAAAAAGTTCCCTTAATAATAAATTCCTCTCACTGTGTACCTGAATTCTCTATTTATGTAGTCTACTTAAAGAACATTAGATCTAAAAAAAATCTCCACTGCGGCAGAAAACTAAATTTATGTTTAGTGCTCATTGATATATAAAATACAAATGGATTTGTACATTAAAATGGGGATAGCAAAGACACATTTTATTCAGAACAAGTGGTTGTCTGAGAATATAAGATACATGAAAAATGTGAAAAATGTATCATGCCATACCATAATAAAAGACACCTATGCATTTTAAAGGGGTTGTCCAGGCTTATAATACTGATAGTCTATCCTCAGATAATCTATCAATATCAGATTGGTGGTGGTTGAACTCCCTACACCCCTGCCTATCATCTGAATTCGGCTTCGGAGCTGCCTAGCTCCGTTCTTGTCCCATTCACTTCCTATTCTGGCATACCTTCCTATGCAAGGTAACAGCTGATCGGTGGAGGTAAGGGGTGTTGGACCCTCACCAATCTCATATTGATGGTCTATCCTTAGGATAGGCCATCAATATCAAAATCCTGGAAAACCATTTAAGCAATAAAATATCATTGTATCAGTAACTGCCAGTTCAGCTTCAATAGGAGCAGATTGGCTTTTGACTCTACAGGGAGAAATCCTGGTCAGGTTATGATAATATATAGTGCTATGTATTATTATAGGGCTCTATGTAGAATTATAGTATTCTCTAGATCACTGTATATAAAATTCTTGTGCTCCATATCCCATTCATAGCCCTCTGCTGACTGCAGATTCACAAAGCTATCTACAATGTAGAAAGAGTAAACTTGGAAAGCTAGTCTATAGATGTGCAATTTTATCACAGTGGCTCATACTAGATGATAAATTTGGTTCTCTTTATACCATCCATTGGTTGGCTTCTTTTGTGCTAAAATTGTGGCTCAAATTATTGCATCTAATGCTACAACATCTTTCCCACTAGGGCCCACCCTTTCCCTTTATTCCATGCTCCCATACAGGTCTGGGTGCAGTGAATTTTTCTTTGTGCTGCATTTAAGTTTAAAAGTATATTAGCCTAAAATGTTTTCAAAGGAACTTGGCAGGGAGGATGTAGGCTTGCTCAAATCCTTCTACATCTTAATGTAATCCCAGACATACTCAGACAATTATGTTGAGATCAGGGCTTCTGAGGCATCACTTCCATTATTCCTTGTTCTTTGACTGAAGATGACAATGGCTGTACATTTGAGGTTGTTGTCCTGCTGCAGAATAAATTTGGAGCCAATCAGACACCTCCAAGATGGTATTGTGTGATGAATAAGTATCTGCCTATATTTCTCAGCTTTTAGCCCCCAGCATTAACCCCTTCCCGACATGTGACATACTATTATGTCACATGTCGAGTCTTTAAAGATTCCTACAGCAGACAGCGGCGGCTAATGTCTGCAACCGGCGGTAATGCCATTTGCGGACATTTAACCCCTCAGATGCCTTAGTCAGATGCCTTAATAAACGTATTAATCCCATACGGATAAAGGAGAAATACCTACACACATAACTACAAAAAGGTTATAGAGGTCAGAATCAAAATGTTGTTTTTTATTTTTTTCAGCATAAAAACGCAAGGAAAAGTATACATATGTGGTTTTGCCAGATTTGTACTGACCTGGAGAATGAAGATCACAAGTCAGTTTTACAGCATGATGAACGCTGTAAAAAAAAGAAACAAAAAAACTAAAATTGCTTTTGTTTGTGATGGACTTTGTTCGTTCTAGTGAATCGCTACAATCTTCCAGATGGCATTGGTGTTCTTTCACCCATTCTGTTTAAGGCAGGGGGTTGATTATATCTGGTTCGGATGCATCTGGGGCAATGTCAGCAGGTCATTTACCTTTAGCGACCGAACATTAGATAATATGGTGTGTAGCCATTGCAACAATGCATAGTGTTGTTATAGAGATAGATTAACTCAGGCAATAGAAGCAACCAATCAATTCTGTTTTGTAGTGGAACAGCTTTCAGCTTGCTGATTAGTTTGATCCTTTTTATCACACAATCCATTACCCTGAGGATAGTACACAGTTGTTCTTGATCTGAGAGAATCTTCTCTGGGCAGCCATAAGGTAATAGAAAGCTTTTCCAAAGAGCTGCTGCTCTGGTTTTGGCTGTTAAGTCTCTAAACAGCATGGCAACTACAAATTTTGCATAGTGGTCAATGAAGTTCATGGCGTAGGTGTACCCGAATTTACTTGGGTCACGTATGACACAGTCAATGCCCACAATTTCAAGTGGTCTTTTACAATGGTGCGCATGTTTCTCTCCCCTGCTCACACCCTAGATGGATCTCGAGATGGATCAATAGTCCCTTGTCCAAAGCGAGGTATGCATGCTGTGAAACTGATTTGGGCGGTGACAGACTCCCTTTAATGACCTCCCTATATATGGTAAAGCTGTCTGCACATTCTTGCACAAATGTTGCATTAGTTACAAATTTATCCTGCACCTTTATTTTAGATGACAAGCTGTGTCTCAGCATTTCAGAAAGCTATGCGCCTGGAATGTGGTCCATGAATCTGTCTGAATTGCATTAAAAAAATATAATTTGAAAAGCTGCCTAGAGCTCTGGTGACTCTACTTCGGAATTCTGTTCTTAGTTATAGCACCATCACAATATATTTTGTAGACTGCAGTATTTGGGGATTTAGCCGGCTAGACGCAAGGCTACAGATGATATGAATAACACAAGACTAAATTGATATAAATGAAATTACAGGCTGGCGCACCACTTAGATACAGCTTTAAATCTTTTGTGACATCTCAAAGATGACAAACAAGGACTTGCAGGAAACCATCTGTCCTAGTTATCCTTAATAGTAGAGTTTGTAGAGAACATGAACGAGGGAGAAAGAGAAAGAGACATTTTTGTGAGGTCAAAGAGTAATAAACATTTCCTCTGCTCAATAAAGCAAGGACAGACACATTATTAAACATTAATAAAAATGGGATTTAGGGAGTTTAAAACCAGCCATGATTATGAAGGGAAACTTGATAGGCATAGATTTCATCTTCAAAATTACACTGGATGTGTATATTTTATCTAGTGAATATGCTGTATTAATTTAACAAAGAACCTGTTAGCTGTATTGGTTGTGGATTGATCTGCCTGGTTGCTCTATTCAGCAAAGTTCAAAGTGTATAAATTTTTGAGAATTTTACAAATTTGGGCAGATATACTTAAAGGAGAACTGTCGTCAAAAATTAGAAATATATCTAAAATGTTAAAACATGCAATGTAAGTTTTAGAAATTTTTGTGCTTATAATTTATTTTTTACCATTAAAGGAAATATTAAAAAAATTCATAATAATTGTGTAGAACTTCCTATGTTGACCCGCAGGGGGAGCACAACTGAAAAGTTGAGTGTAGGGAAGCCGTCTGTAGACCAGTGCTGTAAAGTGTTATCTGGCTATTCACACCTCCTGTGACATCACGCTGCTCTTACTTGCTTATCTGATAACAAGAGATTGTCTTCCACAATACAGTGTCCAGTGGCCATCTTGTTGTGGTCTGCACTGTGATAGCATAGGAGGCACAGTCAGCAATGTTATTTCCAATTGCATACCTCCCAACTTTGCAAAGAGAGAAAGAGGGCAAATTTTTTCTGCAGTAGGTCACGCCCCTAACCCCGCCCACTATAAACTAATCTCACTCAGTCCCTTTACTACACAGGGATAATAAACACAGTGATGTCATCGTACAGGGATAATAAACACAGTGATGTCATCGTACAGGGATAATAAATACAGTGATGTCATCGTACAGGGATACTACACACAGTGATGTCACAGTACAGCCAATTTGTTATTTCTGATTATTTTAAGGCATTCCAGTGCTGGTGGAGTTTCATTAGTTTGAATGAATTTTGAGAACTGCAACATTTCATCGGGGAATGATTTTTCTAAATCATGATGATAGTCTTATCTGCGCCCCCCAGGCCTTGTTTGCACAGGTGTACTGTGACATCATTGTGTTTATTATCCCTTTACGTTTACATCACTGTGTTTATTATCCCTGTACTGTGACATCACTGTGTGTATTATCCCTGTACTGTGACATCACTGTGGTTTATTATCTCTGTACTGTGACATCACTGTGTTTATTATCCCTATAACTGTGATATCACTGTGTTTATTATCCCTGTACTTGTGAAATCACTGTGTGTATTATCTCTGTACGGTGACATCACTGTGTGTATTATCTCTGTACGGTGACATCACTGTGTTTATTATCTCTGTACGGTGACATCACTGTGTTTATTATCTCTGTACAGTGACATCACTGTGTTTATTATCTCTGTACAGTGACATCACTGTGTTTATTATCTCTGTAAAGTGACATCACTGTTTATTATCCCTGTACAGTGACATCACTGTGTTTATTATCCCTGTACAGTGACATTACTGTGTGTATTATCTCTGTACTGTGACATCACTGTGTTTATTATCCCTGTACGGTGACATCACTGTGTTTATTATCTCTGTACTGTGACATCACTGTGTTTATTATCCCTGTACAGTGACATCGCTGTGTGTATTATCTCTGTACTGTGACATCATGTGTTTATTATCCCTGTACAGTGACATCTCTGTGTTTATTATCTCTGTACTGTGACATCACTGTGTTTATTATCCCTGTACAGTGACATCGCTGTGTGTATTATCCCAGTGCAGGAAGAGGTAAGTGGTCTGTGTTTGTGTGTTTGTTTTCTATTTTTCAGGGTCGTGAATGCAGAGGACTACGTCGGATTAGGTGGACTACGTCGGACCAGCTTTTTTTTTAATAAAATGGTCAAACAGGGGTCTGGGGGAGTGTTTATTTCAAATAAAATGTTTTATACTTGTGTGTGTGTATTTTTTTTTTACAATACTACAGTTTTAGTAATCACGGCTATCTACTGACGGCCCTGATTACTAATACTGGGCTTAGTGCTTGCCGGTATGGCAGGCCAGCACTAACCCCAACATCTATTACCTCGGCACCCACCGCCACCAGGGGTGCCGGGAAGAGCCGGGTACCCACAGGACCGGACCTTCTAAATTGAGGGTCTGGCTCTGGGGCGGCTGCAGGCTGGTACCATTAGGCTGGGAAGGGCCAATAACCGTGTCCCTTCCCACCCTGGTAGTGCCAGGCTGCTGCTGCTGGTTGTATCTGGCTGGAGAAGGAAAAAAGGGGGGACCCCACGCCATTTTTTTACAAAAATAATTAAATAATTAAAAAAAAATTGCGTGGGGTCCCCCCTTTTTTCCTTCTCCAGCCAGATACAACCAGCAGCAGCAGCAGCCTGGCACTACCAGGGTGGGAAGGGACACGGTTATTGGCCCTTCCCAGCCCTAATGGTACCAGCCTGCAGCCGCCCCAGAGCCAGACCCTCAATTTAGAAGGTCCGGTCCTGCGGGTACCCGGCTCTTCCCGGCACCCCTGGTGGCGGTGGGTGCCGAGGTAATAATGTTGGGGTTAGTGCTGGCCTGCCATACCGGCAAGCACTAAGCCCAGTATTAGTAATCAGGGCCGTCAATAGATAGCCATAATTACTAAAACTGTAGTATTGTAAAAAAAAAATACACACACACCAGTATAAAACATTTTATTGAAATAAACACTCCCCCAGACCCCTGTTTGACCATTTTATTAAAAAAAAAAAAAAAAAGCTGGTCCGACGTAGTCCACCAAATCCGACGTAGTCCTCTGCATTCACGACCCTGAAAAATAGAAAACAAACACACAAACACAGACCACTTACCTCTTCCTGCACTGGGATAATACACACAGCGATGTCACCGTACAGAGATAATAAACACAGCAATGTCACAGTACAGGGATAATAAACACAGTGATGTCACAGTACAGAGATAATAAACACAGTGATGTCACTGTACAGGGATAATAAACACAGTGATGTCACCGTACAGAGATAATAAACACAGCGATGTCACAGTACAGAGATAATAAACACAGCGATGTCACTGTACAGGGATAATAAACACAGTGATGTCACAGTCCAGGGATAATAAAGACAGTGATGTCAAAGTCCAGGGATAATAAAGACAGTGATGTCACAGTCCAGGGATAATAAACACAGTGATGTCACAGTCCAGGGATAATAAACAGTGATGTCACCGTACAGGGATAATAAACACAGTGATGTCACAGTACAGGGATAATAAACACAGTGATGTCACAGTCCAGGGATAAATAACAGTGATGTCACCGTACAGGGATAATAAACACAGTGATGTCACAGTCCAGGGATAATAAACAGTGATGTCACCGTAGAGGGATAATAAACACAGTGATGTCACCGTACAGGGATAATAAACACAGTGATGTCACAGTACAGGGATAATAACATGATGTCACAGTCCAGGGATATAAACATGATGTCACAGCAGGATATAATTTGTCACAGTCCAGGGATAATAAACACACAGTGATGTCACAGTCCAGGATAATAAACATTGATGTCACAGTCCAGGGATAATAAACATTGATGTCACAGTCCATATGCCTGTACTGTGACATCACTGTGTTTATTTAATAAACACAATGATGTCACAGTACAGGCATAATAAACACAGTGATGTCACAGTCCAGGGATTAACATTGATGTCACAAGTCCACAGAAAGTTAAAAATTAAAAGTATTATACTTACCTTTTTCCTAGCAGCAGGGCCAGCATCACCAGCAGGAAGATCTTCTGCTCGTGCCTGAAGGGGGCGGAGCCAATGCTGACGGCCGGCCCGGCCCCCCGCCGAGACCCGATGCATAGATGAAAGGTACGGGGAGCTGCAGGGGGGACAGGAGGGAGGATGGAAGAAGCAGGCAGCCGATTCTGGCTGTCTGCTCCTTCCTGCAACAGGCAAGTGTCTCTACGTCCTATGGACGCAGAGACAGCTGCCAGAGACCGGGACATACCTCCCCCGTACCGGGACAGCGGGACTGCCACTGCAATCCGGGACTGTCCCGCTGGATCCGGGACGGTTGGGAGGTATGCAATTGTGATGCTGATTATTCCTCCATCACAAGGATTTTCTCCACTGACAGGTAGCAGAGTTAGGGTGGTAGTGCATGACTGAGTTTGATCTGACATCACTGTATTTATTATCCCTGTACGGTGACATCACTGTGTTTATTATCCCTGTACGGTGACATCACTGTATTTATTATCCCTGTACTGTGACATCACTGTTTATTATCCCTGTACTGTGACATCACTGTATTTATTATCCCTGTACGGTGATATCACTGTGTTTATTATTAGTGTTGAGCGAGCTGCTGGACGGGAGGAATCACTACAAAGAAGAAGCCTGAGGAGGTAAGTGGTTTGTGTTTGTTTGTTTGTTTTCTATTTTTCAGGATTGTGAATACTGAGGACTACGGCGGATTCGGTGGATTCGGTGCCATTTTTTAAAATTATTTAATTATTTTTGAAAAAAAATGGCGTGGGGTCCCCCCTTTTTTCCTTCCCCAGCCAGATACAACCAGCAGCGGCAGCCTGAGACTACCAGGGTGGGAGGGGACACGGTTATTGGCCCTTCCCAGCCTAATGGTACCAGCCTGCAGACGCCCCAGAACCGGACCCTCAATTTAGAAGGTCCGGTCCTGCGGGTACCCGGCTCTTCCCGACACCCCTGGTGGCGGTGGGTGCCGGGGTAATAGATGTTGGGGTTAGGGCTGGCCATACCGGCCAGCACTAAGCCCAGTATTAGTAATCAGGGCCGTCTGTAGATAGCCGTGATTACTAAAACTGCAATGTTGTAAAAAAACACACACACTTATAAAATAGTTTATTGAAATAAATACTCCCCCAGACCCCTGTTTGACCATTTTATTTAAAAAATAAAAAAGCTGGTCCAACGTAATCCACCGAATCCGATGTAGTCCTCAGCATTCACGATCCTGAAAAAAAGAAAACAAACAAACAAACAAAAAAACAAACAAACAAACACAAACCACAGGCTTCTTCTTTGTAGTGATTCCTCCCGTCCAGCAGCTCGCTCAACACTAATAATAAACAGAGTGATGTCACCGTACAGGGATAATAAATACAGTGATGTCACAGTACAGGGTTAATAAATACAGTGATGTCACCGTACAGGTATAATAAACACAGTGATGTCACCGTACAGGGATAATAAACACAGTGATGTCACCGTACAGGGATAATAACCACAGTGATGTCACAGTACAGGGATAATAACCACAGTGATGTCACAGTGCAGGGATAATAACCACAGTGATGTCACAGTACACGGAAAATAACCACAGTGATGTCACAGTACACGGATAATAAACACAGTGATGTCACAGTACAGGGATAATAAATACAGTGATGTCACAGTACAGGGATAATAAAAACAGTGATGTCACCGTACAGGGATAATAAATACAGTGATGTCACAGTACAGGGATAATAAACACAGTGATGTCACAGTACAGGGATAATAAACACAGTGATGTCACCATACAGGGATAATAACCACAGTGATGTCACAGTACACGGATAATAACCACAGTGATGTCACAGTACAGGGATAATAACCACAGTGATGTCACAGTGCAGGGATAATAACCACAGTGATATCACAGTACACGGATAATAACCACAGTGATGTCACAGTACAGGGATAATAACCACAGTGATGTCACAGTAAACGGATAATAAACACAGTGATGTCACAGTACAGGGATATTAAACACAGTGATGTCACTATACAGGGATAATAACCACAGTGATGTCACAGTACACGGATAATAAACACAGTGATGTCACAGTACAGGGATATTAACCCTTTCGCGCCCGGAGGTTTTTTCGGTTATGCATTTTCGTTTTGCGCTCCCTGCCTTCAAACAGCCTTAACTCTTTTATTTTTCTGTTCACATAGCTGTATGAGGGCTTATTTTTTGCGGGACAAGTTGTACTTTCCAACGCCACCATTTAGTATTGCATATGGTGTAGTGGGAAACGGGATAAAAATTCCAAACCGGGTGAAATTGCAAAGAAAACGCTATTCCGCTACAGTTCTACGGGTTTCTTATTTACAGCGTTCGATGTGCATTAAAACTGATCCACTACTTTCATTCTACTGGTCAGTATGAATCCGGCAATACCTAATATGTATAGTTTTTCCTACGTTTTCATAGTGATAAAATAATTAGAAAGTTGCCCTTTTTTTTTTTTTTTTTTCCTTGTCAAATCTTGACCCCTATAACTTTTTGGTATTTATGTGTACAGAGCTGTATGGGGGCTCATTTTTTGCGGGACGATCTGAAGTTTTTATTGATACCATTCTGGGGTGTGTATGACTTTTTGATCACTTTTTATTTAATTTTTTTTAGAAAAAAAAAGTGACAAAAAACGGCAAATCGCCATTTGGACGCTTTTTTCCGCCACACAATTCGCCGTATTGATTTTTTTTTTATATTTTAAAAGTACGGGCGTTTTCGGTCACGGTGATACCCATGATGTCTATATTTATTGTTATTTAGGTATTTATTTTTTAATTATACGGAAAGGGGGGTGATTTGAACTTTTATATCTTTTTTATTTTTTATATATTTTTTAACATTTTTTTTTAATTTTTTTTTTACTATTTGAAAGTTCAAATATGGGCTGATATATTGTGGCTTTTTTTTTTTCTTTATGAGCAATCATGGATTTTATAGACTCAGAAATCCAAGATGCTCATTTCTTGTCCTGGCCTGCCATCTAGTGGCCAGAATAAGAATTGCACTTTGAAAACTGTAATCCTCACCAGCGAGGATTACAGTTTTCATATGGTGTACAGACATACGGGGTGTCTGTACACCACCCGGAAGCGAATGCGTGATCACGGCATCTAGGCTCCCAGGAAGACGCCGCCGATGGCGGTAAGTAGCGGCAAGTCTCTGCTGTTAGAAACGGCAGCGACTTGCCGACCATGACGCCCGCCGCACCCGCGAGCGGGAGTCATGTGCCCTCATTGCCCCAGCGCCGTACATGTACGGCGCTGGGCGCGAAGGGGTTAAACACAGTGATGTCACAGTACAAGGATAATAAACACAGTGATGTCACAGTACAGGGATAATAAATACAGTAATGTCACCGTACAGGGATAATAACCACAGTGATGTCACCGTACAGGGATAATAACTAGAGATGAGCGAACGTGCTCGAAACGAGCACTGTACCGCTCTGCTCCAGTGATTCCTCCCGTCCAGCAGCTCGCTCAACACTAATAATAAACACAGTGATATCACCGTACAGGGATAATAAATACAGTGATGTCACAGTACAGGGATAATAAACAGTGATGTCACAGTACAGGGATAATAAATACAGTAATGTCACCGTACAGGGATAATAACCACAGTGATGTCACCGTACAGGGATAATAACTAGAGATGAGCGAACGTGCTCGAAACGAGCACTGTACCGCTCTGCTCCACTACGCTCACATGGGCGCAGGCAGCCGCTTCGTCCTCCTGAGGAGGATGGAAGCAGCTGCCTGCACCCATGCGAGCGCAGGGGAGCCGAGCAGTACAGTGCTTGTTTCGAGCACGTTCGCTCATTTCTAATAATAACCACAGTGATGTCACAGTACAGGGATAATAACCACAGTGATGTCACAGTACAGGGATAATAACCACAGTGATGTCACAGTACACGGATAATAACCACAGTGATGTCACAGTACAGGGATATTAAACACAGTGATGTCACAGTACAGGGATAATAAAGACAGTGATGTCACAGTACAGGGATAATAAACACAGTGATGTCACAGTACAGGGATAATAAACACAGTGATGTCACAGTACAGGGATAATAAACACTGTGATGTCACAGTACACGGATAATAAACACAGTGATGTCACAGTACAGGGATAATAAACACAGTGCAGTCCCCTCACAGAAAGTTAAAAAAAATAAAAACCTTATACTTACCTTTTTTTCTAGCTGCAGAATCACCAGATCTTCTCTTGTCTGGAGGGGGCGGATCCAATGCTGACTGACGGCCGGCCCCGCCCCCCGCCCAGACATGAGGCAGAAGGTACGTCCTATGGACGCAGAGACAGCTGCCAGAGAATGGGACATATAATGGGTGTCTCCTCCGATGTCATGTTACTGAAGTTTTCAATAACATGGCGCCGGAGGGGGCAGGCTATGTATGTGTAAAGCGCCTGCGCTTTACACATACACAGCGCTTCCATGATTTTTCAATAGGGTCGGCTCCATCCGCACTGGGAATGGAGCATACGACCGTAAGTCATTTGTCTATGACACGTGACTATGAAAATGGCAGCCCCCATAAAGTTACAAAAATGTAAAATACACAAAACACAATACACACATAATAAACTTCATTATACATATAAAAACTATTTTTAATGTTTTATAACATATGTTTTTTATTTTTTCACGATAGTGTCCCTTTAAGGGAATACTAGAAGGAGAAATTATCATCGGAATTTACGTATAATGGTTTGAATTAGAATAATTATTATCACATGTAATAGCATACAGCAATCAAACAACAAACAATAAATGTTATATTTGAATTGAAAGATCATGGTTAGTCGTCATCCAATGTCGTTTCATCATAACTTTGGATTAATACGGTACGGCAGGGGTGGACTGGGATCTTAAAATGACCTAAAACCTAAAAGTGACCCCATGGTGTAGAGGGGTGCAAATTGACAGAAGGTGGGGCAACACGCTAGTTCAAAATACTATCCCAGCAGAACCAAATACGACAGTACTGCACAATATATTTCCCCAAAAGCTTCTGTTTTGGCCATCAATAGCTGCAATTTTCTGTTCTCCTGCAGTTGTCTCTGATTAAAATACGGAACAGGGGGCTTAGGAGATGAGATGTGGGCCACATCAGTTGAATTCAGAGGGCATGTTTGGTTGCCGGTGGGGAACATGAGTTGCTGATTCTCACAGCGTTAATTACCACTCATTATCTACCTGGACAGTAGCAGAGAAGAGGGCTTGGGCATTGGCCCATCTGGAAAATTCCCTGTAAGGTCTATGGCCAATCCACCCATGCTGTATGGAGATCCGTCTCTGTACAGTATTAAAATGTGCGGGCTCCGATAAGCTGAAGTTAGTTATTCTTTGCGCTTGATTTCGTCGAATAACTTCGGTACTTGATTTTTAAAGTGAAAAACTTACATCCGAAGATCGCATCGCTCATCACTAGGTGCCACCATATCCCCCAGTCTAATCAGAAATCTGACGGTTGTTAGCAGTGTTAATGCTCTAGGGTTGAATGAGCATTGATTGCAGTAACTAGCAAACCTAAAAATATTTAGTGATTATTATTTTGTGTAATTGAATGCCCTTTGAATTCAAACAACTTGCTAAACTGTCGCTTCCAACTTAGGGACAGGGTAGGGAGATTATAGGGAGAGTTTTTACACACTGTAGGGAGAGTATAGGGAGAGCATAAGGACTGTGCAGGGGCAGTGCGGGCTGTGTAATCAGAAGCTGAGAGGATCCATAGGAGATAGCTCAGTTTGCATCCATTCCTGCACAGAGCTATCTAATTGAACAGTGTCCATCTTGTTTAATAGATAAGCATTTCTATTACTTCTTGATTCTCAAATTGAGGTCATTAACCTGTCTAATTTAACTAATATTGGGGTGCCCCTCTTGTTTAATAGATACACAATTGTATTACAGCTTGATTCTCAAGTTTGATTGAATAAGTAGTGTAATTTAACTGTTACTGGGGTGCCCACCTTGTTTAATAGATCCACAGATCTATTACAACTTGATTCTTAAATTTGGGTGAATAAGTAGTGTAATTGAATGTTATTGGGGTATCCCCTTTGGTCAATAGATACGCAGATCTATTACGCCTTGAGTCTCAAATTGGCATGAATAAACTGTGTAATTTAACTGTTATTCAAATAGCTGTTATCTACCGTCCACTAAGCCCTGCTACTACCTTTTTCGATCACTTCAATACCTGGCTTCTCCACTTCATCTCTGTAGACATCATCATAGGGGATTTCAAAATCCCTATTGATACACAAAACTCAACTGCCTCCAAACTCTTATCTCTTATTGCCTCCTTTGGACTTACACAATGGTCCTCCACAGCCACCCATAGAGAAGGACACACGCTAGACCTTGTCTCCACCTGCCTCTGCTCAATATCTAATCTCTCAAACTATCCTCTCCCCCTCTCAGATCACAATCTTACATTTTCAAGTACTCTTTCCTCAACTGCCCCTCCAGTCCATAAACTAACACCCTCGTAGAAATCTCAAACACCTGTCCATTCACACACTCTTGGACTCTCTCTCACCACTATCCACCATATCTTCCCTTCATAACACTAACACAGCCGATGCCTTCTACAGCAGCACAATTTTTCAGCCCTTGAATCAGTCGCCACTCTCACACAGACCAGAACCCGGCAAATCAATCAACAGCCCTGGAACACAAATCAGATTAAAAAAACTGAGACAAGCTTCCAGATTCATAGAACAGTGCTGGATGAAAACCCACTTCAAGGAGGACTTCTTCTCATACAAACAAGCTGTTTTAAAATTCATGTCTGCACTCATCTCTTCTAAACAGGACTATTTCACTACTCTCATATCATCTTTCTCTCGTAACCCCAAACTCTTTACTCCGTCCCCCCATGCCCCCTCCCACACCCCTCATCTCAGCTGAAGACTTTACCTCATATTTCATAGATAAAATCTGTGAAATCTTTAAACACCCCCCACTACACTCCTACACAGTCACCTAATGCTCTTCCCATATAGCCCAGTTTACCACTGTCACAGAAGAAAAACTTTCCAACTTAGTTACCAAGGCACACCTCACCATCGGTGCCCTTGACCCAAATCCCAACCCACCTCATCCCCAACCTCACCGCTATAGTGATCCCTGCCCTAACCCACCTCTTCAACCTATCACTAACCACTGGCATCTTCCCTTCCTCTTTTAAACATGCAACAGTCACACCCATACTCAAGAAACCTTCCCTTGACATCCTATTTATTCAGCTCTCGTCTCTTTTCACTGCTCCTATTTGCATCCAAACTTCTTGAACATGTCCATTTCAAATTATCCTCTCACCATTCATCCCACTCACTTTTTGATTAGATGCAATCCGGCTTCAGACCTAATCACTGCACTGCACCTGTCATAACCAAAGTTGGCAACAATCTACTACCTGACAAAGCTAAACCCCACTATTCTGTGCTGCGCCTTCTTGAACTTTCATTTGCCTTTGACACTGTTGACCACTCTCTCCTGTTACAAATCATCTCTTCCCTTGGCAACAAAGACTTAGCCCTCTCCTGGATCTCTTTGTATCTCACCAACACAACCTTTAGCGTTTCCTATTCATACACTTACTCCTCCTCACGCCCCCTCTCTGTTGGTGTCCCTCAAGGCTCTGTCCTGGGTTCCCTACTTTTCTCCATTTATACATTCAGCTTAGGACAGCTCATCGAGTCCAATGGCTTCCAATACCACCTCTATGCTGACGACACTCAAACCTACCTCTTCGGCCCCGATGTTGCTTTCCTCCTATCCAGAATTCCAGCGTATATGTCAGCAATATCTTCATTCTTCTCCTCCAACTTCCTAAATTCAACATGGAGAAAACGGAATTCATTGTCTTTACCCCCATGTCACTCAGCCCCCCCACCTGACAGCACAACGCTTACTCCAATTTCGCAGGCCTGCTGCTTGGGGGTAACATTGGATTTTGCCCTGTTCTTGAAGCCACACATCTAAACCATCACCTCCACCTGCCGTTTTCAACTTAAGAACATCTCTCGAATTTGTGCCTTCCTCACCCCCAAGTCAACTAAAATACTAGTGCATGCTCTTGTCATCTCCCACCTGGATTACTGCAACATCCTCCTTTGCGGTCTCCCATGCAGCATTCTTGCTCCCCTCTAATCTATTCTCAACTCTTCTATCCTGTTAATCCACCTCTCCCCTTCATTCTCCTTGATTCAGTTTAAAATACAGTACTTACAACTACATATAAGGCCATCCACAACATGTCCCCTCCTTATATCTCTGACCTGCTGTCACGGACATTCCTATGACAGATAACAGGAGGTCTGTTAGATTGGCAACACGTGGTATAATCTGACATGTTTTCCCATTTTGTTGTTGGTATTTACCACACCCTTCTCCCTCAGGTGTTCCTGGTGTGGTAATTGTCCCTCCCCTATTTATTGCTTCTTCTCCCACTATTCCTTGAGGTGTATAGCTTCAGTTGTTGTGGTGGTGTGCAGCAGTTTGGTTTTCAGCTGAGATATTGGAGCCTCCATTTCTTCACTGAAAGATAAGTTTCCTTTTCCCTTCTGTGTGTTTTGTTATTAGGCCTTAGGGAGACTCCTGTTCGTCCTTCCTTTTGGAGGAACAGGTAGACTCATTCCTGTCATTAGTTCCAGGGTCCTATAGGGTTACTTTGGTGTTTAGGTTCCTGTGTATGAACTTGCCTACATTTGAGGCCTGTTCATACTGGTAGATAGACAGGAATTGAGCCAGGGTTTCCTGTAGGAGGTGTCCATTTTCCTTCCGTAGTTTCTAGGCCTAATCTCCTTTCCCTCCTACGCTTGATTTGGTTCCTCCCCCCCACACCTGCACGTGACACCTGCTTTCTTGATGCATCCCCACACATAGTCTCAAATCCTCACAAAACCACCTCCTCTGTTCTCCTCTCATCTGTTCTTCAAACAATCGACTACAAGATTTCTCACTTGCCACTTTCCTACTCTGGAACTCACTACCTCAACACATCAGGCTCTCCCCCAACTTCCAAACCTTCAAGAGTAACCTGAAAACCCACCTCTTCAGGAAGGCCTACCATCTGCAATGAGCATCCTGCCACCACACAACCACATGAGCAACCTATACCCTCACCTACTGTGCTCTTCATTTCCCTTATAGATTGTAAGCTCTTGCGGGCAGGGTCCTCTACCCCTCTGTACCAATCTGTTAATAGTTTCTTGTTTTATTGTACCTTTATATTTGTGTAACCCTGGCTGGATGTACAGTGCCATGGAATTAATGGCACTTTAAAATAAATAATAATAAATGGATTCCTCCTTGTTAAATAGATAATTCTATTACACCTTGATTTTCAAATTGTGGTGAATAAGTAGTGTAATTTAACTGTTATTGGGGTGTCCCGCTTGTTTAATAGATACACAGATCTATTACTCTGTGTATCTTAACTCTGAAAATTGGCTTGGTAACCCAAAGGAGGTATTTTCAGACAAGGAGTTACCAGCTTAGCCTAAAACACCAGTATCTCAACGGTCTTCAAAAATCTGACCAGAATTTACAAAAATCAAGCGCGTTCATGGTGGGAAGTGCAGACACTAGAAACCTACCTAAAGAATAAGATAGTGCCACGTGGCATGAGAAATCCGATCCTACCCAATGTCAGGATAAGGTCTGAGGCATTCATGAAAAAGTGGGAAAAAGAATCGATAGAATCATCTTTACATCTTATGAGATTGTTATATTGATTAGAAGAGGTTGGGAGCTTTTAGCGAAAAATACATTAGAACTTCAAGATTGTATTGAGACAGCGAAGAAATTTTCCTCTGCAGCGGATTTCAACAAAAAAGAGCTAGGACTACAACAGGCAGTAGAGAGATTTACAGGGTTTCTAAAGGAAAGGAAGCATTTCCTATGTATAAGGGATACAAAGGATTTCAAAGAAGGGAGGTTTTTGATTTTTTTAAAAAACAACAGTAAGGCCATTTCGAACCAGAACAATCATCTTCTGACTACGATACGGAATCAGATGCACAGACAAACAGCATTTCCAATAGAGGAAGAGGAAGAGGTCGATACCGGGGTAGGGATCTAGGTCGAGGAGTAGGTGACAAGAATACTAGAGGTGTTTTTTTAGGATCAACTTCACCGACATCAGATTACCAATTGAGAAGGAGAAGGGATACCTAAAACATATAGGGGACACAGATGAGTTACACATCATCAACATTTCCAAACGTCCCCTCAATAAAGCAGAAATGGATCTGTTACGTAAAGGCCTCTCTTTCGTTCCGGATTCTCAATTCAATCCTTTTAATTGGGTCAAGGACCTAAATTTGTTTATTAGGAAGCTAAAATGGCGCAAGTTCTTTCTTACAGAGATTAGGCATTGAACCAAAAGAACTGCAAGACGTCAGGCTCCTAGCTGACCTTTTAGAAGAGGGTGAACGTCAAATTGGTCAGGGCCCATTTACAGACCTCCTACTACCTTCAAAGAAAACCCCACCAGGAGACGAATACTCTCCCCTAGATGCCTTCCTCACAGCCACTACTGACAAATTAAGGTCTCTTCAATTACACAAACCACATAGTCTGAACGTCACAAGGGAAGAACTGGTGGCTTTGGAAACACTCAACAGAGACTCCACCATAGTGATAAAACCCTCTGACAAAGGAGGCAATGTGGTGATCCTAGATGATGATAAATATGTAGAAATGTGTATGCGGATCCTGGGTGATAAGTCATGTTATAGGAAGCTTGACCACAACCCGATGGAGGTGTTTAAGCATAAATTGGGAAAATATCCTACTGACCTATGTTTCTGACAGCAGAAACATCTTATAGATAAAACTGAGTATGCTTTCCTTCTGCCAGAACATCCAGCAACAGCAGCTTTCTACAGTTTACCAAAAATCCACAAGGGATTAACCCCGCTGAAGGGTAGGCCGATAGTGTCAGGAGTGGGCAGTTTCACAGAAAAGATCAGCATATATGTCGATGAGATATTGAGGCCATTCGCACATAATCTCCCCTCATACGTTAGAGATTCAATGGATGTTTTGAGGTGCCTCAACCACATCTACTGTGACCCTGACACACTCCTGGCCAGCCTTGATGTAGAAGCGCTGTACAGCTCAATACCACATGACAAGGGCTGTTTTGCAGTAAGTACGTTCTTGGCAGAAAGAGGATCGCATTTATCCTCCCACAATGAATTTGTGATGGAACTACTTGAGTTCATTTTAAATCACAACACTTTCGTCTTTGATCGGAAAGTGTACCACCAGCTCAAGGGGGTTGCAATGGGGAGCCCCTGTGCCCCCACCTTTGCAAACCTCTACCTGGGCTGGTGGGAAAGGGAACATGTTTTCTGCGACAGGATGGAGCAATGGACCTGTGTATGATTGATGACGTGTTCATCCTTTGGAATAACACGAGCGTAGCCTTCAAGGAATTTGTGAAACAGGTAAATCAAAATGAACTTGGCCTGTTTTTTACAAGCGAGATAAATGACACTCACTTAACATTCCTTGACCTTTCCATCAGCATTGAGAAATCCAGAAGGATAACAACTAAAATGTTTCGGAAGCCAACTGCGACTAACATTCTCCTTAGATGGGAAAACGCTCATCCTGTCAATCTTAAATATGGCATACCTAAAGGCCAATATTTAAGAGCCCGACAAAACTGTTTGGAATGGGTGGATTTTAAGCAATCGGCAAAAGACCTGCAGAGAAGATTTATCCAGAGAGGGTACCCCCAATCCTGTCTCACAAAGGCTTATCAACATGCCTTGTCAAGTAATAGGGATGACCTTCTGCATCCAAAAAAACGGAATGTGGAGGAGGCTCAAATTTGGATCATAGGGACCTTTGACTTGGCACACAAAGAGGTCTGTGAGATACTAAATGAGCATTGGGGTATCCTCAAATCGGATCCTGTGGTCGCTCTTTCTCTGATAACATACAGAAGGAACAGCAATTTACGAGGCAGATTGGTACATAGCATGTACAGTTCTCCAGTAAATCCAACATGGCTAACAAACAAGCCACCAGGCAACTTCAAATGCGGTAATTGTATAGCCTGCAAGGCTATCAAGAAGGGTGATACGGTCATAAGTACTGCAATAGGACGGCGATATGACATCAGATCATTCATAAACTGCAAAACCATAGAAGTGGTCTATGTTGCGACATGCGTCTGTCAAAAACAATATGTGGGAAAAACAAAAAGAGAGGACTTCTGGTTCCGGTGCCGACATGTGAAGAAGCAGGAGAGAGGAGCTCCCGCCACCTTCTTGCCCCCGTACAGATCTTGTGACATATCGGGCTGACTGCCCCCTCTCCAGTAGAACCCCTGCTGCGAGTCAACATCCTGGCAGCTCCGGCGTAACAAAAAAAGGGAAGGAACACATCTAATACCGGAGATGTCGCCCACGACGCGAAGGGACAAGATGGCGCGCTTTCAGAGAAGGGCGAGGAGTCTGATGAGAAACAGATAGACCTGGACTTACCTACTTCAGCGCATCTTATCGATTACAAGAAGCTGGCGATTGAGGTGGCAAAAAAAATAACCCCGGACATTCAATCTACGCTAAATGCCACGATATCCGCAGCGTGGCAGTCTATGCAGAAAGACATATCCCTCCAGTACAGAATTGAAGAGGCAGAAAGGAGGATTTCTACAGCGGAGGATGATATGCTGTAGCAGGCACCCATGCCCGCATCCGGAAGCTATTGCGTAATACTTCAAGGCTGAACGATAGAATTGATGACCTGGAAAATAGGTCCCGCCAGAACAACGTCCGCCTTGTGGGCCTGCCGGAACAAGTCCCGGTAAGCGCTCTATATCATATTTTTGCTATACAAATACCTATGGAACTAGGGCTGCAGGGCCCTTATAAAGTGGAGAGGGCTCATAGGATAGGCCCAGAAAGACCGGGGAGACCTAAAGCCCCTCAACATTCTGCATTGGCAGATAGGCCAAGACAAGCGATTGCGCGCTATTTGGATTACTCGGAAAAAGAGGCAGTTATGAGAGCCTACAGGCGCTGCAGACAACCTTTGTTAATTGAAGATCATCAAATCCTTCTTTTTGCTGATTACTCTGCTGAAGTGGCCAAAAAACGCAAGCTTTTCAGCAAGATATGTTCAGAGCTGTTCAGGAAAAAAGTGCGATTCCAACTCGCGTACCCGGCGGTTCTAAGGGTCACAGACACTGGAGGGAATCAAAAGTCCTACACTGATCCTCAGGAGGCAGAATTGGAACTAGCCAACTTACTTGGCGGACAAGAGGGCTCTCGCAGACCAGAGATGGATTGGACACTCTCGTCCAAAGGTCCGGAAACACCGAAGAGGCAAGGTCCACGGGATAAGAGACTGCCAAAAACACCCAGGAATCAAGCTCCGGATGACTGACAGGGATACATCTTCTGTTCTAAGACCTGTCCTCGGGGAAATGTTCGCACGAGCGACTGAATGCAGCTTCTAGTATATTTCTGAGGAATCCTTCATTTTGTCTTCAGGATGGGTGCCGTATTGCATTTCTATTTATGTTCTCTTCATATATAGTTTTAGGGGAATGACTATGGGAGGGAGACGGGTGGTGGGGTTCCCACATGTGGGAAAAAAGGAAGTCAACTCAAGAGTACTGTTCTCCATAGGTGATAGGAGGGTTGCTAATTAGAGATGAGCGAACATGCTCGTCCGAGCTTGGTGCTCGTTCGAGCATTAGGGTATTCGCATGTGCTCGATACTCGGACGAGCATATCGCGATCCTCGAGGAAATGGCATCTTCCTCTTCCTGCATGTTAGGCGCCTTTTCTCAGCCAATCAACATGCAGGAGAGTCTTTGGTACCTCCTAGCATCATGTGGGGCCCCTACAAGTCGATAGCAGGGATTGGCTGGCCAGATCAGATGACCTGGGAATATAAGAATCTGGTCCCGCGCTGCTCGCGTCAGACGTCGCCTGCATGAGATTAGGGATAGAGCTGCTGTCTGTCAGGGAGAGTGTTAGGGCCTGAATTTATATGTTGGTTAGGCAGGAATCATGCTCAAAGAACCCAACGGCCTACAGCCTAAGAGCTACAAGCACCTTTTTTTTTTTGGTCTCCTCCTGTCTGCTGGCTGGGACTTGTAGTGCAGCTACCGCCATCTTGGCTGCACACTGTGCACAGCGACTGGTGGCAGAAGGGACAGCACGTGGTCCGCACAGACCCAAAAGAAATTGCCCAAAGTCCTCTCAGTACTCATTTTTGCTGCTGCTGCTGCTACTACTGTACCTTGGCTTGCTGGGATCTGTAGTGCAGTCTAGGGAATACGGTTTTTCTCTCATTTCTATACACTACAGTCCAGATAACAATTATGTAGTGTACTGTACAGTAGCGTCAGTCTATAAAATACGTATTTTCTCTCAGTTATATGTACTACAGTCCAGTGAAAAATTGAGTGGTTTGCGGTACAATAGCCTCCATTTAAAGACCACTTTTTTTCTCAGTTATATGTACTACAGTCCAGTGAAAAATGGAGTGGTTTGCGGTAAAATAGCCGCCATTTAAAGACTACATTTTTTTCTCAGTTATATGTACTACAGTCCAGTGAACAATTCTGTAGTATGCTGTACAGCAACGTCAGTCTATAAAATACGTATTTTTTCTCAGTTATATGTACTACAGTCCAGTGAAAATGGAGTGGTTTGCGGTACAATAGCCGCCATTTAAAGACTACATATTTTCTCAGTTATATGTACTACAGTCCAGTGAAAAATGGAGTGGTTTGCGGTACAATATCCGCCATTTAAAGACTACGTATTTTCTCAGTTATATGTACTACAGTCGAGTGAACAATTCTGTAGTGTGCTGTACAGCAGCGTCAGTCTATAAAATCCGTATTTTTTTCTCAGTTAAAAACATGTAAACTACAGTCTACAGTGAACAATTCTGTAGTGTGCTGTACAACAGTGTCAGTCTATAAAATACGTATTTTTTCTCAGTTATATGTACTACAGTCCAATGAAAAATGGAGTGGTTTGCGGTACAATAGCCGCCATTTAAAGACTACGTTTTTTCTCCGTTATATGTACTACAGTCCAGTGAACAATTCTGTAGTGTGCTGTACAGCAGCATCAGTCTATAAAATACGTATTTT
>ONZH01000272.1:0-81978 GCA_900303285.1 Rhinella marina
CTTGTTCACAGAGCCCAGAACTGTACACAGTACTCCATATGTGGTCTGACTAGTGATTTGTAAAGTGGCAGGACTATGTTCTCATCACGGGCATCTATGCCTCTTTTGATGCAACCCATTATCTTATTGGCCTTGGCAGCAGCTGTCTGACACTGGTTTCTGCAGCTTAGTTTGCTGTTCACTAAAATTCCTAGGTCCTTTTCCATGTCAGAGTTACCCAATGCTTTACCATTTAGTATGTACTGGTGACTTGCATTATTCCTTCCCATATGCATAACCTTACATTTGTCAGTGTTAAACCTCATCTGCCACTTTTCTGCCCAAGCCTCCAGTCTATCCAGATCCTGCTGTAGCAGTGCACTGTCCTCTTCTGTGTTAATTACTTTACACAATTTAGTGTCATCTGCAAAAATTGATATTTTACTGTGCAAGCTTTCTACAAGATCATTAATAAATATATTGAAGAGAATAGGACCCAATACAGACCCCTGTGGTACCCCACTAGTGACAGTGACCCAATCTGAGTATGTACCGTTAATAACCACCCTCTGTTTTCTATCACTAAGCCAGTTACTTACCCACATACAGACATTTTCTCCCAGGCCAAGCATTCTCATTTTTTATACTAACCTTTTATGTGGTACAGTGTCAAACGCTTTGGAGAAGTCCAAATATACGACATCCATTGAGTCGCCGCGGTCAAGTATAGAACTTACCTCCTCATAGAAACTGATTAAATTGGTTTGACATGACCGATCCCTCATGAAGCCATGCTGATATGGAGTTATTTGCTTATTTTCATTGAGGTACTCCAAGATAGCATCTCTCAGAAAACCTTCAAACAGTTTACCCACAACAGACGTTAAACTTACCGGCCTATAGTTTCCAGGCTCTGTTTTTGGACCCTTTTTGAATATTGGCACCACATTTGCTATGCGCCAATCCTGTGGAAAACTCCCCGTCAGTATAGAGTCCTTAAATATCAGAAATAAGGGTCTGTCGATTACATTACTTAATTCTCTTAGGATACGGGGGTGTATGCCATCCGGTCCTGGTGATTTGTCTATTTTAATATTTTTAAGACGTTGCTGCACCTCTTCCTGGGTCAGAGAGGACACTTTTAAAGGGGAATTTACTTTTATACTCTGCATTTCATCTGACATTTTATTTTCCTCTATTCAAACAATTTTTCCAGAGGTCCACCTACAGGCCCTCTATTCAAACAATTTTTCCAGAGGTCCACCTACAGGCCCTCTCTTCAAACAATTTTTCAGGAGGGCCCCCTACAGGCCCTCTATTCAAACAATTTTTCCAGAGGTCCACCTACAGGCCCTCTATTCAAACAATTTTTCCAGAGGTCCACCTACAGGCCCTCTCTTCAAACAATTTTTCGGGAGGGTCCCCCTACAGGCCCTCTATTCAAACAATTTTTCCGGAGGTCCACCTACAGGCCCTCTCTCCAATTCCAGTTCCAAGTTTTATTTGCGCATACTGCATACATTTTTATTTTTGGGATAGGTGTGAAAAATAATATTACTTGCGAATCTATATTGCCCAACATTGGATACGGTAGCAAGTAGAAGACCAAACACATGCTGCTCACAGGGTTCCGCAAATTCCTGGTCCACCCGCAAATTCCTTGTCCACAATGTCAAGGAGGACGAGGTTCTGTGGATGAGCAACAAGTCCTTCTGTACTGAAATCGCCGACAAAGTCTCCATCTAAGAACACACAGACCATTGTGGAGAGAGCGGCACAGCTCGCCATCAAAGTGACGAACCCCAACGCCAGACTGCGTTCGATATAACGAATAAATATCTCTGTGGTTATTTTTGCTAAATAAAAGTTAAATAAACCCCCCAAAAAATTCATCTGTTCCTGTGCCTGATCCACCCAAGTTGAATCTGTCCCATCATGAGAAAGTCCCCCCCAAGGAGTCCCCACTGTAACTTGCTTCCCATACAACTACCTCACCCCCCGACACCTGTGTCTCGCCATTGTCCACCACCTCCTCAGACAACACTGGTAAATCCACCACTGTCAGCACACGGAAACAGCAAAAGGTCTTGCGAATTGGGGCAGAGAATGTTCTGGGCTAGCACATCAGAGAAGGGGTGACTATGGGCTTCCAGGGAGTACGTGACCACATGCAATCTCCATCTAAAAAGTCATGCCACACTTGATCAATCTCATAATTTACGACTGTACCGGTTGATGCTAAATTTTTATGTTGGGGTCCTGTGTCGTCATTCTAACTCCATCCGGCTGTTGTCACCACCACACACGCTATCCCAGGGGGCACTCCTCTGGCTCTTCCAGCGAAAACCTCCTTCCCCCCAGCCTGCCCCCCCCCCACCTACAGGCCCTCTCTCCAAACAATTTACGTCTTTGTCCTATCTTTCTCTCTCTCCAAACCATTTTTCCGGATAGCTGCCATATACGGTTTTAAACTGAGTAGTATACATACCACAGTTGATCAATCTCATAATTTACGACTGTACCGGTTTGATGCTAAATTTTTAAGTTGGGGTCCTGCGTCGTCATTCTAAATCCATCCGGCTGTTGTCACCACCACACACGCTAGCCCAGGGGGCACTCCTCTGGCTCTTCCAGCGAAACCTCCTTCCCCCCCACCTACAGGCCCTCTCTCCAAACAATTTACCCGGGTAGGGGGACGTATTAGATATTGTACTGATTCTGAATTGCCTCCTGCGATAGACAGGAATCAAACCCAGATCAACTGCTTGGGAAGTAGCTATGCTCACCACTATACCACCAGCAGGCACAGCAACTGATAAGAACAGATACTAAACTTGATTTTAGCTGCAGTGCCAGCATGAGCAGTGGTGTCACCTGCAGGCAGTGATGGACCTTCGTTGCACCTAGTTGGGTGCTTTCCTAACATGTGATGGGTATTTGCCTCGCCTTTCTTGGTCTGGGTGAGCACAATTGCCATGAGGATAACCACCAGGCTGTTGCCTGAGAATTTGGGGTAATGGTGGGATTAGGCAGCCTCAGAGGCATCCATGCATGCTGCCCCTGCTGTTTCCTGTCCATTTCCATGGTGTTCCCATCATTTTCTGAGGTTTCCAGGTTTTCACCCAGCCTTCCCTAGGCAGAGCCTTGGTCCCCCGCAAAAATGCTCGAGTCTCCCATTGACTTCAATGGGGTTCGTTATTTGAAACGAGCACCCGAGCATCGGGAAAAGTTCGACTCGAATAACGAGCACCCGAGCACTTTAGTGCTCGCTCATCTCTACTAAACACCAAATGTTTTTACACAGTTTTTTCTATTTTTATTTTGAATAATGTCTCATTTTATATGTATCCCTTTCATTTTCAGGACCCCCCTAGGAGTACCAACGTACTTCACCTGTCTTTTTAAAAAGTTCTTTTTCGGTCACTTATTTTGCACGTGTAAGCACACATTCATATTTATGGTCATTTTTATTTTTCGTTTACACATCATGTCATTAAGTTTAATTATATAAAGTAATTTTGTTTTTAGGCTATATACACTCACCGGCCACTTTATTAGGTACACCATGCTAGTAACGGGTTGGACCCCCTTTTGCCTTCAGAACTGCCTCAATTCTTCGTGGCATAGATTCAACAAGGTGCTGGAAGCATTCCTCAGAGATTTTGGTCCATATTGACATGATGGCATCACACAGTTGCCGCAGATTTGTCGGCTGCACATCCATGAGTCGAATCTCCCGTTCCACCACATCCCAAAGATGCTCTATTGGATTGAGATCTGGTGACTGTGGAGGCCATTTGAGTACAGTGAACTCATTGTCATGTTCAAGAAACCAGTCTGAGATGATTCCAGCTTTATGACATGGCGCATTATCCTGCTGAAAGTAGCCATCAGATGTTGGGTACATTGTGGTCATAAAGGGATGGACATGGTCAGCAACAATACTCAGGTAGGCTGTGGCGTTGCAACGATGCTCAATTGGTACCAAGGGGCCCAAAGAGTGCCAAGAAAATATTCCCCACACCATGACACCACCACCACCAGCTTGAACCGTTAATACAAGGCAGGATGGATCCATGCTTTCATGTTGTTGACGCCAAATTCTGACCCTACCATCCGAATGTCGCAGCAGAAATCGAGACTCATCAGACCAGGCAACGTTTTTCCAATCTTCTACTGTCCAATTTCGATGAGCTTGTGCAAATTGTAGCCTCAGTTTCCTGTTCTTAGCTGAAAGGAGTGGCACCCGGTGTGGTCTTCTGCTGCTGTAGCCCATCTGCCTCAAAGTTCGACGTACTGTGTGTTCAGAGATGCTCTTCTGCCTACCTTGGTTGTAACGGGTGGCAATTTGAGTCACTGTTGCCTTTCTATCAGCTCGAACCAGTCTGCCCATTCTCCTCTGACCTCTGGCATCAACAAGGCATTTCCGCCCACAGAACTGCCGCTCACTGGATGTTTTTTCTTTTTCGGACCATTCTCTGTAAACCCTAGAGATGGTTGTGCGTGAAAATCCCAGTAGATCAGCAGTTTCTGAAATACTCAGACCAGCCCTTCTGGCACCAACAACCATGCCACGTTCAAAGGCACTCAAATCACCTTTCTTCCCCATACTGATGCTCGGTTTGAACTGCAGGAGATTGTCTTGACCATGTCTACATGCCTAAATGCACTGAGTTGCCGCCATGTGATTGGCTGATTAGAAATTAAGTGTTGACAAGCAGTTGGACAGGTGTACCTAATAAAGTGGCCGGTGAGTGTATATTATACATTAATTATGTAACACATTATTAATCATGTTATTAAGTACACATAATTATGTCTATTAATTTGTTCCGTATATGCCAAAAATGGTGGATAAAATAACTATATGGTCTAATTTGGAATGATTTTTTTTTTTAGTGTGAACATAGAGGGCAGTATTGTACACATTGGGCCAGATGCACATTGTATTTTGATGCCGCTGGCAGTTTTCTGTGATATGACTTTCGCGGGACTGCCTGCGTCATCACGTGACTTAGTCGCCGATCATGTTACTAGCCAGTCACATGACGACCCACGTCATGGAAGTGCAAACGTTCATATGCATATTGTTGGAGACAGGTGAATACAATATTATTTATTTAGAAGGGGCTCTTGATTGGTTGGCTGGGGTTATTTAGTGTGAGTCCTGCTGTGATGTCCCCCTCCCCAGATGAAGGATCGCCGAAAACGTGCGTCGGGACTGGCACCATCCTGGAGGAGACACAGCATGGGTTATTGACTTTGGCATTTATAATTGTTTATAGCACTTGCACTTTAATATGGTTGTTGTCTTCAGTCATTACGAATTACTACCAGCGTGTCTCCAGTGATGTCACCATTTTCCCTGCATTGTTTTTAATCATTTAAAGATATTGGTCAATAAAATGTACAATTAAGTATATGCGGTCTGGCAATTTTTTTATAGGTATTAGATCTGGACAACTGCTCAGTCCTGCCTTGTGCCCACCCATCTAGCTGCAGAACTCCACTGCATGATGGAGCCCCAGGAATCCAGCATAAAAGTAAGTGCATATGTGATGTTTATATGTATGTAATAATATGTGTGTAGTATGGGTCTGTACATACAAATGTGTGTGATGTGTAGTATGTGCCTGTATATACAAACGTGTGTGATGTGTAGTATGTGCCTGTATATACAAATGTGTGTGATGTGTAGTATGTGCCTGTATATACAAATGTGTGTGATGTGTAGTATGTGCCTGTATATAAGAGTGTAGGTGCGTATAAATACATATTTCTGTGTGTTTTTTTATATATGTAGGATATATTAGTGTAACTGCAAATTTTTGTTAAATGTGTATGGCAATCAATAAAGGGTATTGAAAAAATGTTTATTGATTGATATTGTCTTTTGAAAGTGAGTTGCCCATCTTCACTGTAGTATGGAATAGTGAAGACTTTCCTCACTCCCTAAACTGCTGCCATCACCATTTTTCAGCTATGCCTTGACATTGAGCTCTATAGCTCAGTGGTTAAGGTTCCTCCCTTTAATGTAGAAGGTTGGGAGTTCAAATCCCCACAGAAACATTTTAAAAATAGAGGTCAAATAAAACTTAAATACACAGGGTGTCCCCCAATGGTGAAAAGTTTGATTTTATTGTGAAAAAAATCGAGCAAAACATAAAATATGATCAATTAACCCACACCAACCTTTTTAACTTGTATAACCAGTATTTTTGTTGGGAAAGGTGGCAACCCTAGCAGCACCCCCTCATCAGGACTCACTTTGTAAAAAAAATTTCATGATATTTTGACCCTGATAACTTTTTTATAGTTATATCTACGGATATGTGTGGGGGTTCATTTTTTGTGGTGCGATCTGTCGTTTTTGACAATACCATTTTGGGGTGTGTATTACTTGATCACTTTTTATTTAATTTTCTTGGGAGATAAAGTGATGAAAAAAACATGAATTGGCCTTTTTTAATTTTTTTTCTGTTATGCCATTCACTATATGGGCTAACTTTTTAAAATATTTTAATAGTATGGGCATTTTCGTATGCTGCAATGCCCATAATGCTATTTTTTTGTTTTTTTTTATTTTGGGGAATGGGGGTGATTTTAAGTTTTTTTTTATATTTTCAAAACTTTTTTTTTATTTTTTTATTTACTTTTTGTTAAGTCCCCCAAGTGGACCACAACTTACAACTTATCAGATGTAAATTGCTCCATTATTCTGTATAGAAATCACTATACATTATTCTGTATAGAAATCACTATATCACATCTAGTGGCCTGAACTGGGATATACTAACAATGAGCCTGGAAGCCTAGTACAGGCTGTGGCTTATTTTTAGAACAGGGTGCTTTCCCCAATCGTTGCTGGGGGAAAGCGTGCCTGAAGAGGAATCCCGCGCTTCCAGTTTTTAACACTCTCAGATGCGGTGATTGAGGGGAATTCATTGCTGCGAGGGGAGGGGGCATGTGGGTGAAGGGGTGAAGGGGCAAGAGGGTGAAGAACTATGTGTGGAGCTTCATGGGGTGTAAATCTGTGAGGGAGGGCCAGAATCGACAGAACGTAACTGTGTTGTTAGTACATTATTACAATATTTGGGGCCCTACTTTTGATTTTGCCCAGGGCCACATTTTGTCTAAAACCGGCCCTGCTAAAGCTGGCCATGAATTATATATATATATATATATATATATATATAGGCAGTGAGGATAGAAGCGCAGTGAGTGAGTGGCACGTCTTTGCTATTGAAGTACTGCACTGAAGACAGGCTGCTCACTGGTGCCGGGTCTCAGATGTCAAGATAATGCCATTGTGACCTCCTGTGCTGGGATGCGGCACAGTCACCCACCTCCTGGGCCGGAAGTGGTCTGAGGCCTGAATCTCAGATTTTTTTTTTGTTCCCTGGGGACAGTGTGGCGGACATTACTGGGAGCACTATAGGAACATTACTGGTTGAGGAATGGGGGGGGCATTACTGGGAGCATAATAGGGAAATTTCTGTGGACATTATTATTAGGCACTGTGGTGATATTATAACTGGAGGCATAATAGAGGGCATTATTATTGGGGGCAGTATAAGGGGTATTTTTTTATTACTGGAGGCATTTTAGGAGACATTCTTACTGTTGGGGTTGCACTATATGGGCATTAGTATTAGTGGGTACACTACAGGGGCATTATTTATACTGGCAGCACAACCGGGACATTGTTATTGCTGTGGGCAGTATAAGTGCATTATTATTATTAGAAGGACTTTTTTTTACAGTGTAGTTTTTGGGGCCATTGGGGAGCACAGTGGGTGCAGTATTCTGGGTAACAGCAGGCTAACAATGTTGGAGCACTGGGAAGGCGAGGATGATGTTTTCCATCATCCTCCCCTTCCCAGTGCTCTAACATTGTCAACCTGCTTTTACCCCCAATACTGTAAGGAAAGTAAGGTGTCTGTGTGCCAAACTCTACAGAGACAAGAAGCAGCTGATAGAATTTGTCAAGGTCATCTGGTTCAAATAGAGAAGGTGAGGAAAGAGAACTTCTACATTAGAGGAGGTACGATTCGGTGTAAGAGGTATGTGGAGGTGTATTACCCTGTATGCTTGGTAGCGCTGTATGTAATGTTTTCCAAGTATGACTTCAACAGTAGGGTGGGCGGTGTGGATTAAGAATTTGACGCTGGTGGTTGGGATGCCATTTCAATTTACACCTCAGGCAGCAGAAAGGCTAGGTGCACCCCTGGCATTACTGCACCTACAATCTTCAACCTTGCTCCTTTTTTGTGCTTACTGAAAAAAGCTTAAACAGCACATTTTGAAACCACAGTTTGCTTTGAATTCTTTGGCTTCCATATGTATTCTGCAGCTGGACAACAACCCCAAACATATGGCCAATGTCATTAAGAACTACTTTCAGCTTAAAGATGAACAAGTGATGACATGGTCCTCAACTCTCTCAAAATCATCAAGTCTGACTGACAGATATGTGATTAGTTCTTCAAGATGTTTGGAATAATCTCCTTGCTGAGTTCCTTCAAAAACTTTGTAAATATACCTAGAATAATTGATGCTGTTTTGAAGGCAAAAGGTGATAACACCAAATATAGATTTGATTTACTTTTTTCCTTTGTTTATTCACTTTGCAATTCATTAATTGATAAAAAATAAACCATTAACACTTCTATTTTTGAAAGCATTCTTACTTTGCAGCATTTTTTCCACACTTGCCTAAAACTTTTGCACAATAATTTGTATCATATTGGTATGCAGATATAAAAATGAATCCGCACTGAATTTTGGGCCTATTGAGATGAAAAAAACTAACATATACTGTATTACACTGTGGACTATAACTCTATAGACCCTTTGATTAATGGAAGATCCCTAGTTCCCAAGCTAACAATGACATTTTTCCTATATGTTTAATTATATTGACCTAGAAAAGGTCAAAAGTTGATTTTTTTATGCAGTAAAAACTACAGTTCTGTCATAGATATATGGAACTCCAGTACATGATTAATGCGTACTTTATACTGCACAAGACTACAATGACTACCTTACAAACTAAAATGTTAGGGGGTAGAAGACACACCTTGCTCACAGAAGCACTTCTGAGTGTTTCCACGGTCTTCCGATCCATGACTCCACTCTGCAAAAGATAGGACATGTCCTTTCTTTTCATTCAAGTCAATGGGTCTGCATCCGCAGCACGGAGATCACAAAACTATTTGCGGTCAACAATACAGGCACCATGACCATGCGGTCGTGTGAATGGGCGCTTAACCTAATTTCCCACCTTTTTTTGCTAAGCATGCTGCTCAGGCATCCTTCAAAGACTCCTACTACTGAATAGCACAGAAGATGGAAATAAACAGAGCTGGTTTCCCCCCTCTTCAAGGATACTCCTTGTGGTATATAAAGTAGATACAACAGCCATGGTAAATACATGTTATATGTCAATGAAAAACCTAAGCAAATCCAGTAAAAATATATATCACTGGTAGTGCCTGTGTACAGTATATAACTAAATATAATCACTACCTTAGCTTGCTGTTGTATTGCACTAACTGGGCTGTACTTAGCAAGAGCTCCCAGACTGATTCTCTTTGAAGAATGTCGGGTACCTCCATAAAGTCTCCATTTGTGGCACTTTCTAGTCATCAATGACTAATTCCTTAAAGAAGTATTCCCACCTGGGACATTTATGACATATTAGTAGGATGTAAATGTACAATAGCTGTGGCTCACAACACATGGACTTTCTCCTAGCTCAAGAATGGGGCCCCAAAGTAAACAGAGAGCAAACCACGCTTATTTGGCCACTGCATTCACCTCTATGGGATTTCTGAAAATAGCCAAGTGCTAGCTTTGTTATTTTTGAAAGCTCCTTAGCAATGAATGGAGAGGATGTAGTGCTTCATGGCGGGGCTCCGTTCTTAAGATAGGAGTGAGTCCCATCTCTGGGATCCACTCCTATCGAACATTTATGGTATAAATCAACATGCTATAAATGTCCCAGATAGGAATACTTTACCTCTTTAAGACTGATTCATGCATTATAATGCAGCATTAAAAGGGAGAAAACGTGCCAGACGTTCTTCATTTTTTTCTTACTGTTGGATCTACTCCTTTTGTACCCAAACTTCCTCATAAATTACATATGTAAAAAATGTATCTGCCATACCAGAGAAAGCCAAGTATAGACAGTATTGTTTCTGCTCCTCCTTAAGTTAAGAGTAGGGATCTGATTTACAGAAGTCATGAAACGATTTACAGCAGAATTTTTTTTTCTGTGTTATCTATTATTTTGCATTACCAAATCTCCCATACTGATGAGCCGGTTGTTGATTCTTATTATCATCAAATAAACTAATAGTATAAAAACAATTTGATCAGACGCTGCAAATGAGGCACAACAAAATTTACTATAATCAGCTATTTTCCAAGACTGTCAGTGGCAGAATAAATTAGCTTTAAGTATGAACGTCTTTAGGTAGCCCTTTGATAAAGATTTCAAGTGGAATTTACATAAACAGCCGTTAAAACTTAATTAAAAATAAAAGCCCTGTAGACTGTTTCAAGGGTTGAGCAATCTTTGCTAAATTTAATGAAGTATTCATTTGACCTTATTAACTAATTCTGCTGACTTTTCGAACATATTTGAGGCCCAAACATTCATCAAGTAAGGACATTTAAAATAGATTCCAATCACAATGATGCATGCCCGAAAAAATAAGCTTTTATAATCTCGAAGCTTCGGATGGTCAGTCTTTTTGTATAAAAAGTTCTCCTTAAAGGATAATGATTTAATGAAGTAAATTGATGATAATGATAATGTACTTTATTAATGTTCCAGTTAAAAGCAACAATTACATTTTGTGCTGATTGCAAAATCATAAAAAAAAAAAGAGAATAGCTGTAGGTCACTTTCATTACTATAACCAGTCATCAGAAATGTACCCAATATAGAGTGTGAGAAGCTCAGATAGGTGCGTGTGCAACGTACAGACTTATATACTTTCCATGTATCTTTACACTACATAATCAGCTCTCTAAGGAGAGACGAGCAAAGCTGAAGAATTTCTACTCCTTTTTTTCAATGATCGCTTGGGGTCTCAGCACCCAGAACCTCACCGATCATGTCGCTATGACAAGTTTAATGTTTTATGAAATGTCAATTATCTTTTAATTACTAAGATTAGGAATAAATGATGATTCTCCAGCAACTCAAGACCTTAATCAGGATAATGTGCATCATAATGCCACTGGTGTAGAAGCCACGATCAGCTGTGCATTATCATAGGAGTAGGTAAAGATGGCTGTATTATTTTTGAATTTTCACTTGAGAACAATCACTGTATGAAGGTCAGTGGAAAATATATGTTCAGATGTAAAATGAGCTACATGTAAGTTATATAAGGCTAATTTCACACTAGCGTTTACGTTTTCTGGTATTGAGTTCCATTTGTCAATGGGAACAAAACGTAACTGAACAGAACGGAGTGCTCCAAAATGCATTCCTTCCCGTTCTCATATCGGAGAGGAAACCGCAGCATGCTGCAGTTTGCTTTCTGTCATGGGATGCGGAGCAAGACTGATTCGTCATGACCCACAATGCAAGTCAATGGGGATGGATACTTTTTCTCTGACACAATAGAAAACTGATCTGTTCCCCACTGACTTTCAGTGGAGTTCATGATGGATCCGTCTTGGCTATGTTAAAGATAATACAACCGAATCCATTCATAACGGATGCAGATGGTTGTATTATCAGTAACGGAAGCATTTTTGCTGAACCCTGCCGGATCCAGCAAAAACGTTTGTGTGAAAGTAGCCTAACCCTGATATCTAACAGATGTGTGTATCCATCTGATGTATCTGATTCCACATTCTCTGCAAATTAGCTTGGCTTTTTGTTGAGTACAGTCTATAAACTCAATTAGCTGATGTGTTTGTGCTAACAAACTGCTCATAATAAATCATTTGATCTCATAATTCTTCAGAGAACCCAGCTTGCTGAAAACATATGTTGGCCACTGTAGTTTTACATAAGAGAAAATATGCTTGAAGAAGAAAACATTGTTTAATGCAATATAGTACCGACTTTCATGACTTTCCATGTGCACATGGGATTGGGTGGATACATAAAAGCCATAAATAAGGTTCACTTAATAAAGGGGTTTTCCAATTTTAAGGAAAAAAACAGCAACTAAGGACTAGAGATGAGCGAGCACTAAAATGCTCGGGTGCTCGTTATGCGAATCAAATTTTTCCCGATGCTCAGGTGCTCGTTTCGAATAACGAACCCCATTGAAGTCAATGGGAGACTCGAGCATTTTTTGCAGGGGACCGGGGCTCTGCATAGGGAAGGTTGCGTGAAAACCTGGAAACCTCAGAAAATGATGGAAACACCACGGAAATGGACAGGAAACAGCAGGGGCAGCATGCATGGATGCCTCTGAGGCTGCCTAATTGTACCATTACCCCACATTCTGGCCAACAGCCTTGGGGTGATCCTCAAGACAATTGTGCTGACCCAGACCAAGATGGGCAAGACACATGTGCTGGCACATGTTAGGAAAGCACCCAACTAGGTGCAACGAAGGTCCATCACCGCCTGCAGGTGACACCACTGCTCATGCTGGCACTGCTGTGCTATCCCCACCCCACAACGCAGGCATAAGCCTGACACAGCATGGTGACAGCGTAGTGACACCAACAAGTGACCAAGTTAGATTGAGGTAGCAGGTGAACCACCCAAAAATGTAGCCTGACACAGCATGGCGGTGAACCCATAGTGACCAAGTTAGACTCAGGTGGCAGGTGAAGCACCCAAAAATTTAGCCTGACACAGCATGGCAGTGACACCACCAATGCCTTGGTCAGACTGAGATTGCAGTCAAATGTCTGTAGGTGAGCCTCCCAAAAATTTGTTTTGGAGTGTCCGAAGTTGACCCTCCTAAAAAATTGTTTTGGAGTGTCTGTATTTGACCCTTCTGTAAAATATTTTTTTTGTTTTTCCTGTTATTAGTTTATGTACAACCCATGGCTGGCATGGTGGGAATATATAGGTTTACTTCACAGACGGTCCACTGCACCGTTACATTTTCTTCATCATTGCCAATTACTTTTTCACCAACTGTTGTCTGGCAATGATAAAGGGGAAGGTAAATCCACTGCCGAAGAAAAGTGTCATCCTCCTACAAGTCTCCACTTGTTCTCACCTGTTCGCAGTGTTGTGGTTTCAATAGTGGTGTACCACGTGACCCAGTAAGTTGCGAGATGAAGCTAGGGAGCGAAACTCTGCGGTGTTCCACTGCTCCCTCATCAGCATGTACAGTGTCACCCTGCCCAGGACCATGGCCTCTGCCCCCTACACTACTTGAACGCCTACGCCCACGCCCTCGTCCTCGACCCTCAGCCCTTGGGTTCAACATTTTGTATATTCACCAAACTGTCGAGTTAATATCTGAGGCCAAAACCGTATTCAGTAGACAGTAGAATTACTCTGAGGCAAAAAAATGTAGTCTTTAGACTCCAGCTATTGCACCGCAAACAACTCAATTTTACACTGGACTGTAGTTTATATAACTGAGAATAAAAACTTATTCTCTAGACTGTGGCTAGTGTATCGCACACCTCACAATTGTTCACTGGACTGTAGTTTATATAATTGAGTGAAAAAAACTTATTCTCTAGACTGCGGCTAGTGTATCACACACCTCACAATTGTTCACTGGACTGTAGTTTATATAATAGAGTGAAAAAAAGTATTCTCTAGACTGTGGCTAGTGTATCGCACACGTCACAATTGTTCACTGGACTGTAGTTTATTTAATTGAGTGAAAGAAACGTATTCTCTAGACTGCGGCTAGTGTATCGCACACTTCACAATTGTTCACTGGACTGTAGTTTATATAATTGAGTGAAAAAAACATATTTTATAGACTGACGCTGCTGTACAGCACACCTCACAATTGTTCACTGGACTGTAGTTTATATAACTGAGTGACAAAACATATTCCCTAGACTGCACTACAGATCCCAGCAAGCCAAGGTACAGCAGCAGCAAAAATGAGTACTGAGAGGACTTTGGGAAATTTCATTGGGGTCTGTGTGGACCATGTGCTGTCCCCTTTCTGCCACCAGTGCACAGTGTGCAGCCAAGATGGCGGTAGCTGTACTACAAGTCCCAGCCAGCAGCCGAGAGGAGGACAAAAAAAAATGTCGTTGTAGCCCTTAGAAGGAGCGTTGGGTTCTTTGTGGATGATTCCTGCCTAACCAGATTCTAATTTTACGCCCTAACAGTGTGCATCCAAGATGGCGGTAGCTGCACTACAAGTCCCAGCCAGCAACCAGGGGGAGACCAAAAAAAAAAAATAAATGTGCTTGTAGCCCTTAGAAGGGCTATTGGGTTCTTTGTGGGCGATTCCTGCCTAACCAACAACTAAATTCAGGCCCTAACACTCTCCCTGACAGACAGCAGCTCTATCCCTAATCTCATGCAGACGGCGTATGACGCGAGCAGCGCGGGTCCAGATTCTTATATTCCCAGGTCATCTGATCTGGCCAGCCAATCCCTGCTATCGACTTGTAGGGTCCCCATGTGAAGCTAGGAGGTACCAAAGACTCTCCTGCATGTTGATTGGCTGAAAAAAGGCGGCTAACATGCAGGAAGGGGAAGTTGCCATTTCCTCGAGGATTGCGATATGCTCGTCCGAGTAGCGAGCATATGCGAATACCCTAATGCTCGAACGAGCATCAAGCTCATCTCTACTAAGAACTGTTACAGCAGTGGGTATGTTAACCAACAGATTTGGCTTTTTATCCTTGAAGTATTATCCTTGAAGTCCCCTGATATTCACCCTTTAACCCCTAAACAGGGATCTGGACTTTGTTGCAGGGGAGCCACCAGGATGTTATTTCTTGGAGTAGCTTCTGTGTGGTTTAGACAAAAATAGATGAGTGCTGGCTCATCTATTTCTGTGAACCCCATAGAAGTGAATAGAGCAGTGGCCTCACTTGCACAGTGCACTTCTCATCATTTCAATGGGACTGTGAGATAAGGCAAAGGAATGCGGCTCCCTCTGCCTTCCAATCAGAGCCCCGGCAGTGTAATCGCTGGGCTCTAATTCGTTACCATGGCAGCCTGGATGCTTCTGAAGCTTCCCAGGTCTGAGGTAGTAAGCTCCCTGCTAAGCTCAGCAGGGAGCATGTCAGAATCCCATTCACCCTAATAAAATGTCTATTAGGGTGAATGGGACAAGGGATCAAAAGATTCCATGTTCTAGGGCTAAAAGTTATTACAAAGGTAAAAAAAAATAAAAAAACATTAAAATATTAAGTTTAAATCACCCCTTTTCCCATTTTTTCATATAAAAATATATTAACAATAAAAAAATAAACATATCAGGTATTGCCATGTCCTAAAATGTCCGAGCTATTAAAATGTTTTAAAAATTTTCTGTGCAGTGAATGCCGTAATGGAAAGAAAATTAAAACCACACGATTCAAAGTTTTTTAGTTACCTTACCCCCTTAAAAAAATCATACATACCACAAAATGGTACCAATAAAAACTACAGTTCATTCCACAAAAATCAAGTCCTATACAGTTCTGTGGACAGAAATATAAAAAAGTTAGATTTTTTTTCAAAGGTTTTTATTTTTTTAAAAGTAGTAAAACAAAAAAATTATACAAGTTTGGTATCGCCATATTCCTATTGCACTGCATTTCATTTTTTACCTCCAATAACAGATATGATAAATTAAATGCTGTCCATTTCAATGGGACGGCTCGTACCTATACAACTGTTTACTACAGAGCCGTCCCATTGGAATGAATGATATAGTTTGGGTGTAATTACACCTGCTCACCGCTACCCATGTTACGGCTAGCATGTAAACAATGAAGAGGAGGCAGAGCTGGCACGGTGTGCGCCTCCTCTTCAAACAGCTGATTGGCGGGGGGGCCAGGTGTCGGACCCCCGCCAATCTGATATTGATGACCTATTCTTAGGATAGGTCATCAATAAATTAACTTGGAAAACCCCCTTAAGGGCTTAACACATGACAATATCCTGCTTGCATTAGAAGCAGCTGATTGACATTGAATGCTATTATTTAGTCTCTGACCTACAAATCCTTCTCTACAAGTGGCTCTTCCAGGGTTTCCGCCTAGGACAGTGTTGGCGAACCTATGGCACAGGTGCCAGAAGCAGCACTCAGAGCCCTCTCTGTGGGCACCCGCACCCTGGTAAAAGTCTGTGGTGTACTAATATGCCTTAGACTTTTACTACCATTCATCAGCGCAGGGCGCGCTATGAACGGCACAGGCAGCGCACTGAATGTAAGCAGGATATTATAGCTAAATGATAAAGTACATGGAAGATATACTATATTGGTATTTAGGTTAAACTGCCATGTTGGCACTTTGCAATACATAAGCGGGTTTTGGGTTGCAGTTTGGCAACTCGGTATCTAAAAGGTTCACCAAAAGGTTCACTGGCCTAGGACATATGATGCACAGAGATTATTACTACCCAGATGCATAACTTCAGTCAGTAGTTAATGGACATCTTCCTTAGACTGCACAGTACTACATAGCTTAGTGTCATCTGCAAAAATAGAAACTGTGCTATTAATCCCGTCCTCGATATCATTAATAAATAAGTTAAATAATAGCAGGCCCAACACTGAACTTTGGGGTACATCACTTATAACAGGAGACCGTTCAGAATAGGAACCATTATTCACTATTTTTTGGATTTGCTTTTTATGCCAGTTTTCAATCCTATTATAAACTATACTTTCTAAGCCTATACACCTTACTTTACCATATGGCTTCTAGGGGGGACAGAGCCAAAGCGAAATGCCTTCGCACAGCCAAAAAAATCTGTATGCTTAAAGAACTCCAGCAATTTTTTTTATTCTGTGACCTGTTAGAAAGGTGCATGATATAATCTGTAGTGAATGTCATCTTCTTATCAGAGAATGTAATTGTGAGTAATAACCTCTCTTTTTATTGTAGCTGTGTCATGTGACCAACTCCCTGACCTCCAACTGACCCAGGATAGGAAGCCAGTCACTGCTCTATTCATTCCTATGAAACTGAAAGTGAGGCTCCCATAGGAATATTATTATTATTATTATTATTATTATTATTTATTATTAAAGCGCCATTCATTCCACAGTGCTGTACATGTTAAAAGGGATTTACATACAATACATAGAGAATTAGACTTCCTGTCCACACATAAGTCTATGTGTGAGTTGTTGGGTCTAATTCCTGGTCACATGACACAGATAAAAAACTTCAGGATTATATAAGTCAAAAATTCAGCTACTGGTAAGAAAATGACATTCACTACAGATTACATCATGTACATTTCTAGCAGGACATGGAATAAAATTTTTTGTGGGAGTTCTTTAATGTCAATAAAATTACTTTTCATTATATGTAAACCAAAATATTTTCTGCCCATTAATATTATTGCTATGCTGTTATTTTCTAAGTGCATATTATTTCTAATGGATTTTTAAAACTCATTATCGTCATATACTTGAATAATCATTTACAAAGTGGTCCATATGTCTTCCTAACAATGTTTAACTTATCAAACATAAGAATCAGCTGTAATAAGACAGGCGTCTCCCCAATGTGTCAGCATAGTATTTTTCACCATCTGTGCACATGGAATCCAAGCATTACAACATGTCCTCCCTCAAAGGTAATTAATATCTGCCCAAGTGTTTCATACTAATGAAACCAAACTATTTCTGCTAATGACCAAACTATTTGTCAGCTTTGATAATATTTACCTAAATGGTAAGCAATAAATGAAAGAACTTCTGGAAATGACTTCTAAAAATTCTAATAAATAGCTGTATATCTCATGGGTCGTAGATATATTTTTCATCTTCTATTTTAAAAGAACATTTAAGAAAGAAATAAAATTGATACAACTGATAAAGCTTCTAAAAATATTCATAGTGTCCTCCATCACTGTCCAGGCAAAAGCAGTAACAATCAGGAAGCAGTGACTGTTAGAAACTCAGGCAGATACATGAAATCCTGACCTCCTAACCTAGCTAATATAGGGTAACCTAGCATTTAAAAAGCGTGCTTCCATTTTCATTATAACTTGCTGTTAAGAATAGAATAATCCAGATTCTGCCCACCATCTTGATTGTAGAAATGACTCCACATGGGAGCTCTGATAACTTTATGTTCCTTCATGCCTTGCTTTATGTATAGTTACATAGGTAATTCAAAATAGTTTGGGCACTGCACTTGCAAGGTACAGACACATGTCTAAGACACAAGAAAAAGCACAGGAGATGCTGCAGGCTTTGCCTTATGCAGCAGCATGCATGACAGTGTACAAACTCCACCCTTTCCTGCTCTCAGTGGTGCACTAATATGACCAGTAGCTGCCCTGATCCCTCCATCCTCTAAGTGACAGCGATCTCATAGTAAATGAGGTGAAGTAATCTAAACCTTCCATTCATTTATCCCTACTACTAAATTCACATAACTATATAACCATCTCTCAGTAGACAGTGAAGAAGAAATTTTGGGGGGGAGGGGGGGGCATTACCTCTTGGGCTATATGTGAGGGACTATTTTGTATATAGGGTGAAGGGGTTAAAAAAAGCTAGTTGCAATACATTTGAGAGAGATGTGTAGTACCCCAGAGCAGAGGGTATCTGCAAATGGTTTGTTATGTAATATGCTTTTATGTATTGTGATGCTATGAATTGTGCCAAGCATCGCCATGCATGGAATCACAACCAGGGTTAATAATCCTGGCTCAGGCTTGTAGGATGTTAGATGTGGGTTGGTCCCACCACTAACCTTAGGTCAGTTAAGATAGGAGTTCAGAAAGAGAAGTTGCAAAGTTCATGTCCTCCCTCTTCTTAGGCCCAAAAAGCTATGGGAGTTACTGATCTCTGCAAGAACTACAGAAGGAGAGACAGACAATAGAGTGAATTGAAAAGCTAGAATTTGCTTGGCTAGGCACTGGAGTGAGTAAGGTAACCTGCTATTAAAAGATGCTTTACTGCAGTGAGGGACACCTGTATCCCTTAGTAGGCATCACAGCCACCATTGAAAGTGTTTTATTGCTTGACATAGATTATGGAAGAGACCTGAGAGAAATATAGAGGGAAGGGAATATGACTCCCATCCTTGCCTAAATCCATACATCATTATCTGGGAAGAACTGCACTGTATACAGTTGGAACTGTGTTTTACTGTCATTGGATATACTACAACTTCTATTTTGCACTATAGTAAAGAGAGATATTATTTTAAATCTGACCTGGTTACTGACTCCTGCAACAGACACCACCCATTGCACTTTACACGCCCTGCCTTGCACCCATACAGACATAATATCATGGGCACCCTGATTATCTTCAGGCAGGAACCCCAGAACCAGGGTGTGCCCAGGGGAAGAAGGGTGCCCCCTCCTTTCATTGAACGACCCTAGAGAGCAACAGTGTGAGGAAAGTCATAATGATTGAAAGCCAGAGTCATTACCACTCCCATCCTCCACTCCAGCTCTTCTAGGGCCGGTGCACATACAGGTGCTTGTTTGTCTCATGTGAGCTGCTGCCCACCCACAGAAAGGAAAGAAACTTTTCCTAAAAAGTTTAATTCATGGGAAACCCTTTTCACAAACTGAAAAAGATTAAAAAAACATGTGAACTATTAGTTGCAATGGAATCAAGGAGACAAAGAAGTTGTAATGGTGTATAGGACTGGCAATGGAATTAATTTGCTAGCACAGTTTACTTCCATGTCAGAGGATGTAACACAATGAGACGATAGAACTTATGATACTGAATGTTAAAAAGAAATAATATAATAAGAGACTTTTAAGTCTCCCTAGTTGGTACTGAGGCATTCATTTGCTGCTGATACATTGAATTCAGCTGCTTAATTGAACTCATGGTTCTAGTATCAAATATTACATTTCGGAAATTACTCGGCTATTGAAATGCCTTAGATATAAGCAATTTAAAAAACTGATTTATACATAAATAAATGCACCTATTCATAACTAGAAACAGCCTCCTGGAAAAAAGAGAGCTACTCTACTTTACATTCAGTATGTGAATTTCAGAGGGTTTGGAGTTGGACCTTGAGGAAAAATGATGTTCACTTATAAGGGAAAATGAAAAGAGCATCTGGAATGAAGGTAAAATGTATCGGTTTGTATTAGAAGTAAATGCAATTTGGAAGATTGTGAGTATTTATCTGATGTTTAGTCAATAACAATACATTATGTACTATGATCTTAGTCTTAGCAGGACATCTGATACTATTTATTCCAGAATGGCTATTTTACATTACCACAGATATACAATATTTACTATGTGCTTTGGGCATCAAATCAAAAAGTTCTAGAATACAAATTTTAAAGTAAAATATCTCTGACATCGAGATGTGGACCTTATAGGCAGAACTGCAGTGGTAAATACCATCTGAAACTAGCAAATAGAAGAAAGCTTTTATAAACCTTTGTACACAGCAGATTCAATCAAAGGTTCATTCGTGGACATGACCCTTTCCTTTCATTCAAGATGGTAATTTGACCTACTGAACTAAAGGAAAGGAAAAAGATCAACTCTGAAATGCGTCAAGCTGTTATGTGTTGTGTTTGAATCACTAGGTCAGCCTATTACATCATAATCATATCTTAAAAATGTATTGCATTCCCTAACATTGGAAAAGCAAACTTTTCTCGAACAAGGCTGTGGGCAGGTGATGTGGGTGGAACTAATACTTACAATTCACAAATTTCAAGTAATTGGTTTCGGATCATTGAGTATAGCATAAGTAAAAAAAAACCCAAAACATTTCAGCATCGACTACAGGTCCTACCTGAGAGAGCCCATTCTGCGAGAATAGCACTATGCACTATGCTATAAACAAGCTCTACACTGCTTACGTAGTGCGGCTCTTCTAATACTAAGGGAATAAATGGCATGGCATGTAAACAGTGCACATCTGCTACAGTACTGGTATTTTAAAAAATCCAAAATTTACAGATGATTTGAAAAAAATTCATAATTTTCAAAATTTTAATTTCTCTGCTTTTAAGACAGACAACTCACAAATGAGTTATTAATTAACATTCGCCATATGTCTACTTTACATTGGCATCATTTTGTGAATGTCATTTTATGTTTTTAGGATGTTAGAATGCTTAACATTTTTCAAATCTTCAAGAAAATTTCCAAAATTTTAACTTTTTTTTTTTTTTAAAGGTCACGAGTGACCTCACTATCCAATTGTTTATTTAGACACATTAAGGAGTCACCATTGCTCTTGTACCCAAGTTCCATTCATTTTTGTGGCCAGCCTTCTCTTGCTGCTGTGCCAGTGCTGGGCCCTGTCAATCAAAGCAGCTAGGGAGGGATTGGCTACAGAAAGGAATGAAGCTTGAGTGCACCAATAGCAATAGTGACTCCCTTATTGCACCAAAGGCCTAATTTGCATATTAAGAATAAGTATCATAACACTGGAACAGAGTCTCATATCAACAAAATAAAAACAGCTTTTTAACCAGGTGAACCACAGCTTTGTATCTGTACAAACAGTTGGATGAGGAGGTCGCTGGTGGCTGATTCCCTTTAAGTACCAATTCAGTTCTGAAGTGACTTTGAGGGGCTTAATAGAACTAACCATACACGACCCCATTTTAGAAGCTACACCCCTCAAACACCACAGGCATGTCATAGAATTTAGAAACAGTTGCCCTCGAAAATGCGCTATATGTGGTCATAACTGCTCTATGAAAACACTGCAGGGCTCAGAAGGGAAGAAGCTCCATTTGGCTTTTGGAGGGCAGATTTTGCTGGAAGGGTTTTTGGGCTTCATGACGCATTTATTATTATAATTTATTTATTATTATTATTATTATTATTAAAGAGCCATTCATCATATGGATATACATGCATAATGCAGACAATAAGCATGAACAAGACGAGTTACAAACTAGTACAAAAGGAGAGAGGGCCCTGCCCACGAGGGCTTACAGGGATGGAGTAAGGACACAGTAGGAGAGGGTATTTGAAGAAACTTTGAGGTGCCACTACTGTGCAAATCCCGAAAAAGTGACCACATTTTGGAAAGTACACCCCTCAAAGAATTTTGATGCCACAAGTATTTTGCAGAAATGAATGTGCAGGGGATGGGGAAAAATTAAAACTACTATTTTTCACAAATATGCCATTTCAGTGTCCATATGTTATGCCCATCGTGTGCCATTGTGAAAAGTTAGCTCTCTAATTATTATACTGTGTTTTCTGATTCTAGAGACACTCTATATGTAGCCCTAAACTGTTATCTGGATAATAGAACAGATCTATGAAGTGAAAGCACATCATGCATTTTTGAAGCCTAATTAGATTATTTCCAAATTATTGGCTGAAAAAAAGCAGAAGCTCTGATGTCAAATAAAAAAGAGCCCCCCCCAAGAAGAGATCCCATTTTGGAAACTACACCCCCAAATAATTTTTATAGGTGTGTATAAAACTTCACAGGAGATTCATAGAATTTAGAAATACTTGTCTTATAATTTAACAACACTTGGGAGTGAAAATTAGAAAATACATTTTTTTAAATACAAGCTTGCTTTACATCAAAAATTTTTAGTTTCACAAGGGATAACAGGATAAAAAACACCCCACAATTTATTACCCATTTTCTTCTGAAAATAGCAACTCCCCATTTGTGGTCATAAACTGCTGTATGGGCACACTGCAGGGCTCAAATGGAAGAAATAGTATTGGTCTTTTGAGGGGCAGATTCTCCTAGACTGGTTTTGGGTGCTATATCACATTTTGGGTGCTATATCGCTATATCACATTTGAAGAGACTCTGAGATACCCCTAGAGTGGAAACCTCCATTAATAGTGACCCCTCAAGGATTTTTCAAGGGGTACGGTGAGCATTTTGAACACACAGGTTTTTTCCCGAAATGAATTTTTAGAAGTGAATATGTAAGCCATGTAGAGTGTATGCAATAGGGTAGTAAAATTACAGTGTACATAGAGATTAAGATTAATAATCCAAGGAAGAGTAGTTCACTTTGAAGCAATCGTTTATGCAGTGGTCAGGTTTTCCAGGTTAGGTTTCATAGTGATAAATGGTGTTCTTTTGAAATACACTCTGCAACTTCCCTTCCTTGCTGTTTGGGGGACGTCACCAGGGAAATGTTGCGTTGATACAATACGGGCACCATCTCTTCCAGAAGTACTGGGGCCCTCTCCTTCCTGGTTTCCAAAACTTAGGGCCTTGATCACTACCTCTTGAAAATGAAGAAATTTTCCCACCTGGCCTGCAGATCAAAATAACACATAAGCATTATATAGTACAATCTGTACAATGCTCATGGCCAGCTTTTTGTGCCACACCTGCGTTTTTCATATGGCACTGTACGGCATTAGAACTTAATCCGAAAGATTAAACCCACCTATGTTCATATTGTAGTTCTGGATGCAGTCTGGCTTGGGGGGTAGTAGTGGTACCTTGTACAGGGGCAGGGAACAGCTGTTACCACTAATTGTGGTTATTACAAGGATATCCCTCCTGTTCTTGTACTTTTCATTGAGGAGTGCCTAATGTGAAATTTCAAAGCCCCGACTTTCTGACAACCTAGTGTAACTGGCAAGTACTTCATGTTACAGGATAAATTACATATGGGATATTGTAACTTTTGTATTGTTGGACTTGGTGTACAGTGTTAATAGCAATGTAGTTAAACTCTGATGTAACCTATGCTACGCATTCCTACTTGGTTCTATGAAAAAGATAAGAATAAGAGTTATTCCTGATTAATCTCTCAAACTCTTCTAATGTCATCCATTGTTTGGTTTGCCTGATATATTGATGATTTATTTACTATTTGGAAGGCATCTGAACATGAGTTTTTTTGCTTTAGTGAAATATATAAGTGATAATTTAAACTTACACTTCACCGTCAACCTAAAAAAAGATGGCACTGGGGAAATTATTTAATCTGTTCCTTATAGATAAGAATTATCGGAAAATACTACTTTGTTGGCCATCCTACATTATCAACAATATCCCCTGTGGTGAAATAGTGAAGTTTAATTGTTCTTTAATAGATTCTTTTGTAAGTGTGTCTCCGGTTATAAAAACTAGGTTGAAATCAAGGTGATATTCGGATACGGTGTTGGATAAGGCTCTCCAGAAAGCATTAGCTTTGAGTAGGAAAGATCTAATTAGTGACAGACATGAGATTACCGTATTTTTCGCTTTATAAGACGCACCTGATGATAAGATGCACCTAGGTTTTTGAGGCGGAAAATAAGAAAAAAAATATTTTGAACCAAAAGGTGTGCTTTTGGTGGGTTTTGGACTAATGGTGGCCTGTGGATGACACTGTTATGGGGGAATCTGTGGATCACACACTGATATGGGGAGATCTGTGGATGGCGCATTGTTATGGGGGATCTGTGGATCACGCACTGATATAGGGAGATCTGTGGATGACGCACTGTTCTGGTGGATCTGTGAATGATGCATTGTTATGGGGGATCTGTGGATGATGCATTGTTATGGGGGATCTGTGGATGATACACTGCTATGGGGGATCTGTGGATGATACACTGCTATGGGGTATTTGTGGATGATACACTGCAATGGGGGGGATCTGTGGATGATACACTGCTATGGGGGGATCTGTGGATTATACACTGCTATGGGGGGATCTGTGGATGATACACTGCTATGGGGGGATCTGTGGATGATAAACTGCAATGGGGGGATCTGTGGATGATACACTGCTATGGGGGGATCTGTGGATTATACACTGCTATGGGGGGATCTGTGGATTATACACTGCTATGGGGGGATCTGTGGATGATACACAGCTATGGGGGGATCTGTGGATGATACACTGCTATGGGGGGATCTGTGGATGATACACTGCAATGGGGGATTTGTGGATGACACTTTTATGGGGGATCTGTGGATTATACACACAAAGCATGTTATGCTGGTCCCCTCATGGCCCTATGTGTGTCCCCTCATGGACCTGTGTAAATAGTGACCCCATTACACCGGGCCCCGCTCACAGCAGTCTTTACATGTAAAGTGTATTTATTTAATCCTCAAGCAGTGGCTCTGCTGTGTTAAACAACGGTAATCGTCTGTAGTAGTACTCACAAAGCAGCGGGGAGGCCGGCAGCGTAACGTCATTTACTTAGTCACGCTCCTCCCACTTCATTAATGAAGTGGGAGGAGCATGACCGAGGAGTGACGTTACGCTGCCGGCCTCCCCGCTGCTTTGTGAGTACTACTACAGACGATTACCGTAGTTTAACACAGCAGAGCCACTGCTTGAGGATTAAATAACTACACTTTACATGTAAAGAATGTTGTGAGTGGGGCCCGGTGTAATGAAGTACAGTGACTTGCAGCGGGCCCTGCTGCGAATGCAACATCAGTTGCCGGCCTCCAGCCCCTCCTCCCACCCCGCGTGATAGAGCTGTAACTGATACATCGCAGGCCGCGCTGTGCAGCATAGCGGCCAGCGATGTATCAGTTTCAGCCTTGTAAAAATGGCACCATTCACTTTATAAGACGCACTGCCATCCCCCCCCCCACTTTTGGGGGAAAAAAAGTGCGTCTTATAAAGCAAAAAATACCGTAAATGTAATACAGAGGCAAAAGTGACATTTTTGACAAGCTTCAGTTGTCACTTCAAGAAGGTACAAAATATTGTAACCAAATATCTTCCTATCCTGCACGATAACCTGATGCAGGACCTTATTGAACCAGACGTTAGTGTGGTGGCCAAAACAGTACTCAATTTTAGTTGTTTATTGTCTCCTAGTTTATTTTCAGGAAGATCGAGGTCTGGTAAAACATGGCTCATCTTTCCTGGTTGTTTTAAATATGGTAAGATCAGATTTAAGACATACCGTATAATGTAATTCAGGTTGGTGATAAATTTACATCTTCTACTACAGTCTTATCCTATAAGGTAAAAAAGCTATATTAATTGTAATTGTAAATAGTAATATGGCCCCCTCAGAAAATGGATTGGCAAGCGCTAAAGTTAATAATGTGTCTATGCTCACTAAGCAGTTTAGGGAGTACTATGGGGTGGGGGCACTGGCGTAACTATAGGGGTTGCAGTTGCCACCGGGTCCCCCTTGCCAGTTGTACTGTATTTTTCCCTTTATAAGATGCAGTGTTTGTTAAACTCTGCAGAGACGAGGTGCGGCAGAAAGAACTCACCATGGTGATCTGGTCTGACAGAAGAAGAAGAGGAAAGAGAATGTCTACATCAGAAAAGAGAAGTTACTGGATGTAAGAGGTACATATGTGGCGCTGTATGACCCTGTATGTTCTGTAGGGTGTAGGGCTGAATGTAATGTTTTCCAAGTATGTCTTTAAAGGGGTTGTCCGTTTTTTTAAATTGTATAAGCACTGCCTTTTCTGCTCTGTTTACCTGCTCATCGCTGCAAATGCTATGGCGAGCAGGTGAACAGAGCAGAGAAAGCAGCTCTCATATGAGCACTGCCCTCTCTTCAAACAGCTGATCTGATATTGATGACCTATCCTGAGAATAGGTTATCAGTAGTAAAAAGAGGACAACCCCTTTAACAGTAGGACTGGAGGGAGGGGTTAGGTTGAGAATTTGGCATGGGGGGATGTTTCAATATTTGCCTCGGGCAGAAGAAAAGCTAGGTGCACCAGTGCTGAGTGAAGGTTGGGGGGCCGGTTAAGCTGAACTCTTGCAGTAGGGCCCATGAGCCTTTAGTTACGCCCCTGGTGGGGGTACCTCCACCTTTTTCATAATTGAGAGGGTTTTCAGACCTGTCCTGTCACGAGGGAAACAAGGGATAGTGAGCCCTGTACTGAACCCCACCACTTTCCCTTCCTACTTACAGTAGAAGCCCTAGGCAGCCACACCGTAACTTGGCGGCGGTCCCTATACTACGTAAGTGCGCAGGGAGGGAAAGGGGAACACAGGAAGAGACAAACACAGACAGTACAAACACAATACTAGGATAGTAACCAAGCTGGGTCAAGCACAGGAGGTCACGTCAAATACCAAGGGTCAAGCGAGAGAATAGTCAAAGTCCAAATCCAAATCTGAAATACCAAAATAATCCAATACAGCAAAAGGTCAAGCAAGCACTGATCAAAGGAGAACCAATCACAGGCAACCTGTGGCAACAGGCTGCCTGTTTAAATAACCCTCCAAAAGGTCATGTGACGTGCCCAGCGTCACATGACCTAATTTGCATAATGAGCGCTGACCGAGCGTGACCAGCGCTCAAATATGCAAATATCTGGTCATGTGGCGTGGCCAGAGCCACATGACCTTATGTACATAAATAAACTATAAAAATAGTCTGAGTGCTGGTTGCCCAGACCAGCGCTCAGATGCCCCCGTCTGCTCGTTGTCCAGGGGGCGGGGAGTACGTCCGGGCGCCATGTCTCAAAGAGCGCACCGGGTCCTCCCCTAAGTGCATTACCATGGAGACGAGGACGCTTCCTGCGTCCTCGCTCCATCGAGCGCTTGGGAGACCGGCGGCGCAACAGGGGGGAAGCGCGCCGCCGGCTCCGTGTTACATGTCCGTGATGGTGATCATTGGAGGAAGCTCTTCAATAGAGAATCATATTGGACTTTTGTTTTGGATACAAGGGAATCTAATGGAGGTGAATTCCCGACACAATCTCATCTATTGTTAATCAATGCAAGTTACTATATTTAGATGACATATATTCTATGCTGATCCCACATTTTTTTAATTGTGTAATATGGTATATTACATGATCAGAATGTTTACCCTTGGGTTGGAGGAACAGAGGTCATGAGATAGCCCGTGTGGGTTTTTAAATTGGTGTGTTTTTTGCAGGACTATGGCTGTAATTAAGGATGGCAACACCCAAAATGCGTAAACCACTCTAGCAGGGGCGTAACTACCATGCGACTGCTATGGGGCCCAGGGCAAGAGGGGGCCCAGTCTTAGTTGGGATTATCTCCTGTTTTACTGGGGGTTGGAACTGTTGAGGACTCCATCCTCTAAAGGAACAACTTTTAGCAAATGAGGCAGTGGTAAAATGGCCCAAGGATCATTGAAAGGGGTTTAGGCAGAAACCCTTCTGTCCTGGATTGGGGACCTGGTTTGATTCTTGCAATGGGGCCCTTACTTTTCTATTTACGCCACTGCACTCTAGTGCACTAAATTACATGCTGTAATTTTTAAATACATGCCGCAATAAAGCAAGACATCTACAGAATTGTGTCTCTGTGCTGGATTTATCTTCTACACTACTCAAATTAAAATTTCAACACCAATAAGCAAAAGTTGTGAAATTATGGAAATCATAGGATTGATAGACATAATGATATGCAAATGATGAAAAAAACTAAATATTCGAAACATTTTGACTTATTCAGTCTGTATGAGCACCACACCCATAAATTCATGCACTTACACACCTTAGGAATGCTGTCAATGGTGTATTTAATGGCTGTCTGAGCACTGTCCTGCCATGTTGAATACACTTGGGCATGCAAATCATCAAGATCTGCTGCTGGCTGCTCCCCTTGTAGTTTCTGATGTCCCAGATGGGAGAGAAGTCTAGAGACTTGTTGCTTGTTTAGGCCATGTAGACTGCTCACAGCAGCACAAACAAGTTGAGACCTGGTGTCCAGCTAAAAAACAGCTCCTGGGACACTTTAGAGAAATGCCCGTACCACTGGTTCCAAGACCAAATCAATATGTGTTGAGCTGTCAGTGTACCTGAAATGAAGACTAGAAAGGTCCAGCTACCGTACATTATGTCACTCCACACTGCTTTGACCTTCCTTTGTAAAGGCCTAGATCAGGTGGATCATCATCAAGAGTGGATTATAATACGTGAATTGCTCTCATCATAAGAGCAATATTATCTCTCTGCCAACATCAACCAGTAACCAGCCTAAGGAGGATTTTTCCTGCAGCATTCTCATTCTATATCAAGTGGATTATTTATAACCTGTATGAGACCCTTTGCAATACAAAGAGTAAAAAGTTTATTGTTCATACAAGCTGCTTCCTCCTCTTTACTACTATTATGGGTGTTTCTACCTTAAGACACTGGTGTCACGAATAACCAGGACCCAGCCGACCGACACGGTCAAAATTACCACCAAGGGCACCTCATATGACCATCCGGTGGAGTCCTGCGTACGGAGTGTGCCCCGAGGGAAGTCGTGTCCACCCTTCACGCAACTGCACGCCGGTCCAGGGGCAGTCAGCAGAACCGTGAGTAAAAACCATCGGCTACACCACACTGTGACATATCCCTTGAGCTCACGTGTTCCCCCCCCCTGCGGTACCGGTCCGCTGCATTAGCAACACCTGCAACTTTCTCAATTTGCATAACTTTACTTCTTGTCCTTCTTGGTGTTGCAACTTCAGTATTAAGCAGTGTATTTCATTACATTACTGTGTATTAAGTCCACATTTATACATATTTTTAAATGTACTTTATTATACTTTAGGATGTCGTATGATCAGTTGCTGCTGTTTAAATGGGTGGCATTCTTTGTTTCAATGTACCATCATGCTATGATTAAGGATCTCATTTGGTATGAAAAGGGTAAATGGTACAAAGCAATGTTTTTGAAGGATTTTCTGGAATATATTCAATAAAGCTCAAGATTTTTATTGTTGCACTTACTGGATACTGGGCTGTTCAAATATAAAAGTGACAATAAGAACAACTTATATTATACAGAAATATGTGATTAAATGTATACATGGGATAACAACATTATAGGGGACAATGACCAAAATGCTGAACTGAATCCCTGGCCACTGACCTTACTACTCCCGTAAAAAGTGTATAACATGTTCAAAAGAATCTCGGGGAAGACCGGGTGGTACTAAAAAATAACAACATATATTCACATAAATATCCTATACTTAGTTATTCAAAAGGGGCCATCCCATATAATACTCAAATAGCAAGATAAGGCTGAAAAAAAGTAATCACTGCATAAAATCTCCCACCCACAGGACCCACCTGTAGACATGATCAAGGGAAGGGGGACACGAAAATGGCCAGAGGACGTCTCAACGAGCGTTTCCCTTTCTCAGCTCTGTCAGCAGGTCAAAAATTCTCTGACAATGGTGTCCTTATATACAGAACTTTCGCATCAAAACTAATACAGAGGTGATAAGTATATGGCGCATTTTCACCGGATGATACTTGCTGCGTCATGGCGGCAGCGCCGGCAGTGTCAGGGCGAGAGGTGGATCGCAGGCCAAAGCAACTGCCAGCAATCCAGCTCGTCCTCCAAAGCTCGTCATGGCACTACCACATGACACCGCTACGCAGCGCACCTGAGTGATGTGCTCAACCAACCTATCAGGCGCATTAGATACCATTGCCTAGGAACAGGTAAACTGGGAATTCGAAAACCCCCTGATCTCCAATATAAAGGAGACATCAGAGCCCGGAGAACCATAGGAACCTATCACTCAGTAATAAGCAAACAATAAGCAAAACAATGCATCTCTAAATATAATAACATAATCATTCAACATTATCATTGATTCAGATCAATATCAATGTTAAAACACTAATAGAGTGCAAAGTGCAATAATGCATATCAATAAAAATAATTCTAATTCATATATAAAAGTGCAAAATTCATAAAGTGCATCAACACAGTGAATACATACATATCCATATAGTCCAATAGAACTAATATATAACACTGTAACTTCAAGTCCAAATCACGGATATTCATATCGTTTTCTTTGGTCCAGCCACATGTCTAATATAGAGTTCCAAACCGTCTCCACCAGGCTCTGAGTTAAAAGGTCCACCATTCAGCAATATCCCACATATAATATAACAGGGTCAAGTATTCTAAATAAACATGTTCTGACCCGGCATATTCCCATCCCAAAATGATGTCAAAGATTAAAGTATCAACACTGGATAAATAAAAAATGACAGACACTAAAAACCCACACTTAAAAACGCATCATAAGAAGGGTCTGAAGCTGATGGCCTAATTTAGCCCCAAAGGAATCACTGTATCTAGCAGTACCATCCATCTGGTCTCTTTTTGAAAGAGGCATTTTTTAATGTCCCTTCCCCTAATTCCTAATCTCCCTCTATCAATCCCCTTAAAGCATATCCCCTTTAGGTTGCTACCATGGACCTGTCTAAAATGTTTTGAAATGGGTTTAAGTTTTTTAAGTTTTTCTAGATCATGAACATCACCTGCCGCTTTAATATCCTGGACATGCTCCAAAATTCTCACCTTCAAGGCCCTTGATGTCATCCCTATATAAATAAGACCACATGGGCATTGGGCATAATAAACTACCGCCTCTGTGTTACAAGAGATGTGCTGCATAATTCTGAACTCCCTACTCCCCCTTGTATTCACAAATGTCTCAGAATGTATTATGTAGTTACAGGCTGTGCAACTTCCACATGGAAAGGAACCCCACTTGGGGCCCCTGTCTTCAAACAGTCCACCACTCCTAGGAGCCACCATATCTCTCAGATTTTTTGACCTTTTCCAGATAATCAAAGGGCCCTTCAAAATCTGCCCTCTCAAGTCCCTATGTTTATTCAATATGGAGTATATCTGTCCTCCACTGGGTATTAAAACAGGTTATAAATCTAAGATAGTTCTCTAATTTCTTATGTTTATGACCTCTCACCAATAATGATTCACTTGAGGAGTTCTTGGCTCTGTTGTAGCCCTGTTTATATTGTAGTCTTTTGCTGTACCCCCTTTCTTCTAACCATCTAGAAAAGTCATGTGCTTGTTGTTTGAACCAAAGGTCACTTGAGCAGATCCGTCAAATTCTGTAAAACTGACCACTAGGTATGGCCTTAATGACCTGTGAGTGGTGTGAGGAGGTAGAGTGTAACAGGGATTGGTAGAGGTCAGCTTCCTAAACATATCTGTCCCCAGGAAACCTCCCTCATCCACAGAAATTACAAGGGCAAGGAATTTAACCCTTTCAGAGCTAAACTGCCACATTATTATCCAATTCAGTCAGAAATTGTTCCAAACGTGATGTTGAGCCCTGCCAAATAAACAAAACATCATCTATATATCTAGACCACGAGACCACTGTGTTATGATCCTCCATATTCATCACTGTATCTCTCTCTCACAGCCCTGCATCTCTGTGTCTCAACAGATGCACCATATGCCATGTTATGGGGGTATTCTTACATGGTGCATGGAAGCATACAAGAGTAAACCGGCTTTAATAGTATTACATTTTGCAATTTCTGTGATGCCTCACTGAGGAGCTGTATTTTCCTGTAGAAGTCAGTGTAGTTGTGTATGCCTTTATGTATCACATCCCTTTTTCAGAAGTAAAACACATTTAAAAAGTTGCTAACCCAGGGTTTGCATTTTTTAATGTTAGTTTTCTGGCATATGGGAATGATAAATCTCCCCGTTTGTTTTAATCCTTTGCAGCAGTTTTTACCAGTCAAATGTTACTGTATCCTACATTTTTAATCAAGAGGTTGCACAACATATTTCCAAAATTTCGCAATATTACATTTTTAGTATTTTTGATAATGCTTTGTCGTACTTCTCTTGTTCTTCTTTTTACTTAAATGATGTATTTTTGCTAGTTACAGAGAACATAAGATTAAAAAGAAAATGTATGTAAAAATGTATGTATGTAGAAACTGCATGTAAAGGGGAGGGGCTCCCAGACTCAATGCAATTGGCAAAAATTACTTTAATACACAAGGAGGGAAAAGACCCAACAGATGTGAAATCATATAGGCCAATATCCCTCATAAATACAGATGCAAAGATTATAGCGAGGGTACTAGCCAATAGGCTGGTAAAATATATATCTAGGCTAATCCATAGTGATCAAAATGGATTTGTCCCTGGCAGATCAACCCAAGATAACTTGAGGAGAGTAATGGGCAATTTGCAGGTGGGTAAGGATTCAGGGTTCCACTCCATCCTGTCTTTAGATGCTGAAAAGGCGTTTGACAGGGTGGAGTGGACCTTTCTGTGGGAAATTTTGAAAAGAGTAGGAATAGGAGAGGGATTTATAAAAATGATACAGAGCTTATATGATGGTGCAAGGGCGGTAGTGAATATCGAAGGAGTGGATTCAGAGGAATTCTATTTAAGGCGAGGCACAAGACAGGGCTGCCCTCTCTCCCCCCTACTCTTTGCGTTGTCAATTGAACCTTTGGCATCAAAAATCAGACAAGAAAAAAATATTGAGGGGTTTGGAGTGGGGGGGAGCGAGGACAAAATAACACTGTATGCCGATGATATGCTTCTGTTTTTGAGAGATCCGGACAAGTCATTAGGAGCCCTGGGGAAAATTATCACTGAATATGGAGAATATTCGAGTCTATTGATAAACTGGGAAAAATCTATACTACTCCCCCTGTCAGATAGAGTCCTGGAAGTAGGTAAGGGAATTAAAGTGTTGCAATCGACAGACAAGTTTAAATATCTGGGAATTAATATTTCGGCTAATGTCTCTCTGTTTCATGAGAATAATACGAAACTATTAATAAGAGACATTAGGAAGAAAGTGGATGTCTGGAGAAAACTCCCCATAGGTAGATCAGATAGGATATGCCTGATAAAATCTGTTGTCCAACCCAAGCTCCTTTATGTCTTTGCGGCGGCCCCGATTTGGCCAGATGAAGGGATATTCAGGAAAATTAGAGCGTGCTTGAATGATTTAATATGGGGAAGAGGTAGAATCAGGCTCAAAATAGAGAATTTATGTCTACCAAATGATCTAGGAGGATTATATATACCTGATTTTAAATTATACTTCCTATCCTATCAAATACAGTATTTAAAAAATTGGAATCAAGACCTATTTGGATTATATATACAGAAGATTTTTCTGGGCCGCTGTACAGATATATGGACATTATTGGAGACGGGATTAATGGGTGAGAAGTCTGAATTAGAAGTGACTCCGAGTATGAGGGCGATGGATTATACTTGGAGATACTTGAAGAAAGTATTAAAACAAGAAGGGAATTTTGAATTTACCCCTTTATGGCATAATAGGAGGTTGACAGAGCTATATAAACTCAAGGTCCTGAGGTCCTTAAAAGAAGCGGGCATCTCGGAAATAAAGGATGTATTTATAAATGGTACATTGAGGGAATGGGAAGATTTGAAAGAAAATTTTGACCTCTGTAATATGGCGCAGTATGAATATATACAACTTAGACACGCAGTAAACAGGACGAAAGAGAGGGAGGAATTCCGCATTAACCAAATTAAAGGACTGATGAAGGAAATAATAGAGAATAAGATACGAGATAGTGGTATATCGATCATTTATAAGAAAATAATAAGGGCTCAAAAAGATCATAGGAAATTTAGTAGATTAGTGAAATGGAGAGAGGAATTGGGTGAGAATATAGAAATAAAATGGGATACTGTGTTCAAAAATATTAAATTGATATCTAGAAGCCATAGACTACGTTTAATTCAATATAGTTGGGTACACCGTATCTATTATAACCCTAAAGATTTAAATAAATGGGGTCTGAAAAAGTCGTCATCGTGTCCTAAATGTGATAAAGAAGATGCGGACTTCCTCCACCTCATATGGGATTGCTGTTACGTTAAAAGGTTTTGGGGAGTAATAATGGAAGAAATATCAAAAATGTTAACAACCCCTATAGAATGGTCTCCTAAATGGGTATTACTGGGTGATGATTCAGAGGTAAAAATGGCTAAACAGACTAAAATAAAAATAGGGAGACTATTATACTATGCTAGATATGTGATAGTGAAGAACTGGATGAATAATTTAGCCCCGAGTATTAATATGTGGAAAGAGGGATATACACTGTATATGTGGTATGAGAATTAATTTTTCTTTTTTACTTATTTATTTATTTATTCTTCTGCCTCTACAGAAATGGGAGGGTGGGGAGGGTTTGAGGTAATATATTTATTGAATGAAATGTATATTTTTTTGTAAATGTGAATATTTTGGAATAAAAAGATAAAAAAAGAAAAAAAAAAAGATTAAAAAGAAAATGCACTAGCATCTTGTTTCAATAACCCAGTGGTGTATTCTGGGAACCCAGAGAGCTGTTACACAATCTCAGCTGCAAAGTCACATGAATGTGGGGAATGAAGATGAACCATGATTAATTTTTCTGTTGGTACGTAAGAAAGATGAAGCATAAATAAAGGAATATATGTACAAAGTCACTCAACTTTTTGTTATTTGCTACTTATTGTAGATGATTACTCTAAAATGTTAAAAATACTTTAAAATCATTAATGCACAGGGATGGTGTGTATGGGACAAGGTCTGAAAGTTGAGTGTCAGTGGGACACAAAAAGTAAACCCTTTTTGTCCATTAAAGATATTCTATTGTATAAAATATAAGATAAATGAAAAAGTTATATATATTTGGTATCTCTACAACTGTATTTGCAGTACCCCAGATATACTACTGAAAAGAGTTAACTAAAGCTCAAAGAGATAATGCAATGTGTTGAGTTAAATGTCATGATTTAATGTGCCTTATGTACTTAATAGCAACGTATAGGCAACCAAACAGTTAATATATTGGTAGAATGGTTAGGTTGCCAGGGTGATGGACTTGGTCTGTCCCCTGTTCACCATACTGATCCTGTCGCCTACCCTGACCTTTGGACAGTTCCATATATTTGCACATATTCTGCCTGCCCATCTCAGCCTTTTTCCTGACTCTGTGTATTACCTGATCCCTCAGTGCTTTGCATCTGTGCCTCTGACCCAATTAGTCAGCAGCCAACCACACCAGGACTATTCCAAAAGTTAGCAGCCTGGTGGTCAGATCCTTGTCTAGGGACTAGAGGATGAAAACCAGGGGACCACCAGGATAAGGCCCTCTGGACCCAAAGTCAAACCGCTTGGTTGGTACACTGGGTTCACAATCACTGCACATAACATGAAGATCCTAACCAATCAATTCTAATTTTATTAGGGATCATTTACAAAGATATGAAATTTATCTCTTTCATTGGTTTTGCAGATGATGCAAAAGTAGTGTGGTAACCTGTTAACCAGAAAAATCAATGTGATGTTAAATACTTTTGGTTAAAAAAGCTGATTGCCAGGCAAATCATCACTTACAAATGTTCGTAGAAATGCTCTTTAGTGATGCTCTGTCTGTATAATACTGGCACTGATTATCACCGGCGCCGGCAATCTCAGGCTTTCAGCAAGTTTAAAAATTGCAATCGCTCCTTGCCATACTGTGGAGGAAATCGCTACAAGTAATAGCAGGGGTCACCTCCACTAGAGATTGAGTCTTCTTTTTAATGACTGGAATAGTATCAGTTTAATTTCCCAGATTTTTCTCTCCCTGCTGGTCTTAAAATTGCCTTTCATTATTAAGTCCATGATACTATGGTCTGGTCCAAAAAAATGTTCCACCACATGTGTGTTCAATTTTTCCTTTATTGTGTGCCTATGTAAATTCATCCATGGTTTATTGTGTGCCTATGTAAATTCATCCATGGTTTATTGTGTGCCTATGTAAATTCAGCCATGGTTTCTCCAATGTAGATGCCATAATTGGGGCACTATTCGCATTGTATCATGTACACCGCTTTGGAGGATGCATATGAGAAAGTGTAAGTGATTTTGTAGACCCATTGTGTGTTGGAGATGTGGACAGTGTCCATTGATAAGATGTGGGCATTTTTTACTATTAAAGCGGAATGTGTCCATCTCTGATGGTGATGACAGTGGACGCCTCACCAGGAGATTCCTTAAGTTTGATGGTTGTTTGAAGGAGAGGAGAGGTCAATATTGGAAAATGTTTCAGTCTGTTATCTTAGTGGGATATTGGTTGGAGATTGGTAGGAATTCTCCTCAAAATGTTCATTCTGAGGTTATAGGGAAACACAAGGGGCACCCTACTGTTGTCCTCTTTTTGATTGTAATTCAAGAGGCTGCTTTTTGGAATCTTTGTGGATCTGTTTATAATCAGGGGATGGTATTCTTGTTATAAAAATGTGTTCCTCACTGTCAGCAAATGTTTTCGTTCTTCAGTGTCTGAGCAGATCCACTGCAGAACTTGGCTGTAAGTGATGGAATTCTTTGTGTGTTCTGGGTAAAAGCTGTCCTATCTTAAGTGCTGTATGCTGGAAATCCTCTATGTTTATGGTAGACTCATGTTGGTATGGTGTTGTTTTTGATATATAAAGTTGTATCCAGGAAGTGTATCTGGTATTTTGAGTAGCCGAGAGTGAGTTTGGATAAAAATTATTGAAGTTTTTGTGGAAGACAAGCAGCTCATCTTCAAAGCTTGTCAAGACTAGTTTCAGGTCATTAATGTAAAGGAAGTATGCTATAGGTTTAGTTCTGCATGTTGATAAAAATGTCTCCTCTAGTTTAGCCATGGACAGGTTGGCATACTGTGGTGACATATTACTGCCCATGGTGCTCCCCCTTCATTGATGCTATGTCATCCCAAATGAAAAGTAGTTATGGTGGAGCACATATCTGAATAGTTGTAAGATTGGCTCTGTGGATATGTTGTTCTTTTGAAGATAATGTTGGCATGTGGCTATGCCATCCTTGTGGGGGATGTTTGAGTATAGTGGCTCTACATCCATGATTGCCGATATTGCACCTTCTGGTAGTAGACCTAGGACTGAGAGAATGTCTCACAGAAGACTGTAGAGAATACCCATGCTGTCCTGGACATAACTGAGTGTGTGTTTAACCAAAGGGTTTTAAAATGTCAACTACCCATCCAAAAATATTTTCAGTTACTATTCCAATACCAGAAATAATTGATCTTCCTGGATTACCTTTATTTACTTTAAGTAACATGTAGAAGGTACCCATTTAAAGATTGTCCAGTAGAGTGGATGCAGCAGAGTTAAAGCCATTTATAATATGTATTAGTGCCTCAATATATTGTTTGGTGTGGTCTTCTCTGAGCAGGCTTTAGAATTTTGTGCCAGAGAGTTGTCGGTATGCTTGCTGGGTGTAATCTGATGTATTCATAATTACTACAGCTCCTCCTTTATCTGCTGGTTTGATGATGATATCGCTGTTAGCCTCCAGTGATTATATGGCTTTCCTTTCTTCCACACTGAGATTTCTTCCACAGCTGTAGCCACAGACACTGTTCACACAATGGGACTAAAAAAAATCACAGACACTGATTGGAGTACATGATATAAAACACATAGTGCCCCAGTGACAGCATCTATATTGGAGAAACCATGCAAACTCTTAGTTTGAGGATGAATCTACATACGTATACAATAAATGAAAAATTGGACATATCTGAGGGGAAACACTTCTCTTGATCAGACCACAGAAACATACAACCTACTATAGTCCTCTGGACTGCAACTTTGGCTTAGAATGTAGGGCTACAAAATGTTTCATGGTGCCCATAACTATATGTAGCACAGTGTATAATCAAAGCACTGGGGTATCATTTAAGAACATGTTGCAGACGGACACAAAAGGATGGACAGGTAGATATGTAGTGAGATAGATGGATAGATGGATAAATGGATAGATAGATAGATAGATAGATAGATAGATAGATAGATAGACAGATAGATAATACTGGATATGTAGTGGACCTCCAGCCTAAGGTCCCAGAGGGACTGCACCCATATCTTGAAGTGACAGTGCTGCTGTCATAGACAGATAGACAGAATTGAGAGGCAGATTATATGAGCGCATTTGTCATTTGCATTTGTATTCAAGAAAATAGTATCCCAAATTTCCTAAATAAGACCTTGGGATTTTGAGATCTGATGCTTTGTATTATATTTAGAGAAGAGTATTTTTTCTGATACATCACATTTCGTAGATGGCTTCTTAGTAAGAACTCAATCACGGATAATTCATATTAATTATCTGTCACCCTTGTGAAGTATTTATGGTTTTGTTCTTTTCTGTGCACTTTGATTCAAAGTTTTACCAAGTTTTATTTGTTATATCGCAGGGAGAAGCACTCCAGTTGTGACAGAATTAGATTTCATGTCTCAAATTATGCAGCTACTGATTTAAGATGTGATCAAACCTCTCCAGCTTAATGTTTTCTTGTGTACAATGTGGTAAATTTTGACCTTGTCAGACGGAGACAGCTGGATTATGATTCATGTCATGAGAAAAATAGCATAGCTGTGATAGTCAATTAATTTTTGTCTTATGCTGAACACTTTGTAATACTAAGCCTTGTAAATGTCATATTTATCCGTCATGAAGTGGTATTTTTATTATTATATTATCTCTACAACTAGGCTGTCAGCAGTGCTTTACATGCAAGCTAATTCAGGGGCCCTGTATAGTGATGTTACAGAAAAACAAAGCAAATTGGGATGTCTGGTTTTATGCCATAATTACTGGTGGCTATTATGCTGGTATTTGTATTCAATTTTGATTACTATGGCTTTCAAATATTTTTTTATAGACATATGGAAATCTCTTTATGGTATATCCTGGCTGATGTCTCTAAGTTAGAGTTCATGTACACAATGAAACTCTGACTTTATTTTGCACAGAGCTGCAATTGGTCTTCCATAGATGCATATGAGCCATCTACTGTATCTTTGTATTCCACCAATTACCATACAAATCCAATCCAAAAAATTTTACATGCTCCATCAGACTCAGCATTTATGGAAGTTGTCACGAACCAGCAGGTGTAAACCCACTGTGCCACATGTCCTACCTCCTCTAAGGGTGTTGTCTAAGTGAACCCCTTGTTCTTCACAGTAGCCCTGATGGTGAGGACAGACTCTCCCATGGGGAACACCAGATCGCTACCTCTTGAGTAGGATTGGCAAACGATGGACCAGGAGGTACCAGATCAAGGTACCAGAGGTACAGACATAGTCAGCAGGCCAAGTCATAACCAGGAGCAAAAGTGCAGGACCGAAGGATGAGGCAGAGGCGAAGTCAGAAAAGCAATAGGTCAGGGCAGGCAGCACAGGAACAGGTTAGGTAGTCTGGGTTGGCAACAGGAGAGTCAAAGCAAGCAGATAGCAGAGTCCAGGAAAACAAGCATGGGTCAGGTAAACAGGAACACAAGCAAAGATATCAGCAACCTTTGCAGGACACAAGGACCTTGACGCTCAGGCATCTGGGAAGGGGGCTGAGCCACTTATATACGTGCAGGAGGACTAGGATTGGTCAGTGAGGTCACATGATCTAACCCATAAAGCACAGGAAGTGACATTCGCCAGCCCATAAGGAAGTGCTGCCGGGAACAAGCAGCAAGCATGCTGTGGCCAGCGCTGAAAGAAAATGTGGAGCGGATTCAAGAACAAACAGTACCTGCAAGGACAGAGCCCAGGACTGCAGCTGTGAATGGAAAGCACAGGCAGCAGATCACCGCTGAACACAGCGTCCAGGACTGCAGCGGTAAGCAAGTGAACAGCAGTGCACAGCAGCCGCTGTTACAGAAGTGTATGCCCTAGATCCATTTTTCTAGAGCAGAATACAGTATCTGTATATAAATGATAAACATGACACTTAATGAAACCTGTAGAGGTGAGCAGACTGCTTCATGAATTGCCATGCATTGGGTACACACACCTTTGTACATTAGTTCTCACCTGTATGGTGGAATGTAATGTGGTTCTCAAATGGCTTTTCAACAGATAAACTAAACATGACTGCAGATATACTTCACTCCAGGTAGCACTGTTGCTTCCAGGTCACTCTGGAGGATGAGGACACCTGAACATTCTGCAACCCACCAAACACAAAAACAACACTTCATACTAGCGAACCACTTTCATTTCACATAAATCACTGTCAGCTTCACAGAAACCAAAGGTCAATGTTCTCTTACACTGACCCTCATCCAGTTCATAAAAGTAAAATGTCTCAATGCCACTCACTGAACATAACTATGTGTACACAAAAAATAGGAGTTCACTCCTTGTCCCAAGTGACCGTATTACTTCACCCACCAATGAGGACACCAGATACAGCTGTACACAGTGCCAAAACCACTTCCATTTTCCCTGAGGGCTAATGTAGCATAATACACCAATACAAACTGCCAAAATCTCTATAAGAATAATAGACAGAACACATTCTGCTGAAGACACCTGGTCTAAGGGTAAGGCATGAGGGCACTGCCAACTACAGCAGCTTGCAACACAGAACAACACAACATGAACACCACACACACAACGTAGCATACATAACACATGCACACAGCATACATACTGTATGAGTCAATGATAAATTCTAGCCTCATTCACCTTGCCCTCACTCAGTAGAGGGAGCTTTTGCACACCATGTGGCAGATTTTGTCCATGGAGTAAGTTTTTGTGTCACATTTTTGCCAAATTAAATTTTTGCAAAAAAAAAAAAAATTGCAAATAAGTCGCAATTATACTCCAGTACCCTAGTGATGTACAGACGAATAGAGGCTAAACATGACTAGACTAAAAAATTTTTTATTGTTTAATTTGGGACCATAGTAGTGCATTGCAAACCAATAAGCTATGTCTTTTACCAATAAGTTCACCCTTTTCCTGCTAAGATAGGCCCACTTTTTGAGCAAGGCATAAAGAAGGAGGCAACCAATAAAAAGGATACAACTGCAGATTCTTTTCGATTTTTGCATAGGTAGAGTACAAGTAGAGTTTTTAACCTTTATCCATATATCCATTATCTATAAGGAAAACAATTACATTTCAATTGTAAATTATTTAAGACTGTGGATGATCATATCTTTACCAGTATTACAGTAATGGTTCCAGGTATGACATGTGAATATACCTGTAGGCTAGAACTACAGTATATGACCATGGCTTTTGGAAATTCATGGCTGAAAAGTTCATATAGCAGTAGAGAAACTTTCATAATTTGAATATACATTATATAATGTTAAACCACAGTGAGCAGAGACATGAATGAATGTTCTGCAAGAGAAGACTAGAGATAGCACACAATTTCCGATTCCATCAACCTTTTATGCAATATTTTCCCTCCTAGAGATAAGTTCCTACTAAACAGGAAATTGTTAAGAGACCACAGTCGACCTTCTCCATACACTTACAGAAACAGTGCCTTGCTAAATTCACTCACCCTTGGTGGTTTTCCGGCTTTGTTGCATTACTAAGGGCCCATTCACACGACCGTGTGAATGGGGCCGCATCTATTCCTCAATTTTGCAGAATAGATGCGGCCCCATTCATTTCTATGCTCGGCATTAGATCGCGGACAGCCGCAGCTCCACGAAAAAATATAGAACATGTCCTATTCTTCTCCGCAATAGCGGACAAGAATACGCATTTTGTATGGGATGTCGGCCATGTGTGTTCCGCAAATTGCGAAAAACACACTGGTCGGCATCCGTGTCCGTCCGACTGAACGGCCCCTAAAATGGATTTTTATTTAGATTTTATGTAATAGACCTGACAAAATAGTCCTTACAGTGAATTTTAAAAAATACCTCAATTATAAAATAAATTTAAAAAAAAACTGAAACGTGGTAAATGCATACCCCTTTGCTATGAAACCCACAAATATGGTCTGGTCCAACCAATTAACTTCCAAAGTGACATAATTATTTGAATAAAGCTCCCTTGTGTACAGTTGAAGTGTCACATGATGTCAGAATAAATGCATCTGTTCTGAAGGGTCCCAGAGTTTGCAGCACTACTGAGCAAGCAACTTGAAGACCAAGGAGCCTCCAAACAGCTCAGGGACAAATTTATGAAAAAGTATAGATAAGAGCTAGATTCTAAAATAATATCTCAAACATTGAACATCCCATGCTGCACCATTAAACTCATTAGAACAAAATCGAAAGAAAATGCAGAACTACAAACCTGACAAGAAAAGGTCACCCACCAGAACAGGTCAGGCAATCCGGGTCGGCAGCAGGAGAGTCAAGGCAAGCAGGTAGCAGAGTCCAGGAACACAAGCATGGGTCAGGTAAACAGGAACACAAGCAGAGATATCAGCAACCATTGCAGGGCACAAGGACCTTGACACTCAGGCATCTGGGAAGGGGCCTGAGCCATTTATATATGTGCAGGAGGACTAGGACTGGTCAGTGAGGTCCCATGGTCTAACCCATAAAGCACAGGAAGTGACACGTGCCAGCCCATAAGGAAGTGCTGCCGTGAACAAGCAGCAAGCATGCGGTAGCCAGGGCTCAAAGTATAGATAAGGGTTAGATTCTAAAATAATACCTCAAACTTTGAACATCCCATGCTGCACGATTAAACTCATTAGAACAAAATGGAAATAATATGCAGAACTATAAACTTGACAAGAGAAGGTCACCCACCGGAGCTGACAGACTGGGCAAAGAAGGCATTAATCAGAGATTCAACAAAGACACCAACGATAACACTAAAGGAGCAGCAAAGATCCACTGTGGAGACAGAATTATGCAGTAAAAAAAGCCATTGCTTATCCCTTACAGGTTCACCTCTATACATGTATGGTGGAAGTCTAGGGTTTAAATATAGTTCCTGCTCGGAATCTGAGTGGGCACCATATCTGCCGGGTTTATGCTGTTTTACATAGCAGACACCTGGAGGCAATGTCGGCCGATCATAGAAAATTAACCCCTCAAATGCTGTGGTCATATGCATGTGAGCAGTGAAATTCCAGGAGTGCTACACTCCCGAAGCCAAAACGGGTTCTGCACATTGAGACTGATAAAGCTGTTCAGTTGCTATGGGAGCCTCAGGCCTTCTAAAGGCTCTAATGCTGGTCATAACTAAGCTCCTATGAAGCCCTGCCCTTGGAAAGGCTCCAAAGGAACATAGTGATTCTCCCTTAGGCTGCAGTGTTAAATCATTGTGGTCTGCAATCTGTTAAGGGGACAAAAAAAAGGCGTAAAAAAAAATGTAAAATTCAAATCACCCCTCTTTCCCATATTAAAAACAAAAATCATTAAAAGATCAAGATCATTACCATTTCCCAAAACTCCTGTTAAATTCTAAATGTATTTATTCCGTAACTGAAAAACAAAACGGACGGCTTGCCTTTTTTTCTGTCGTTTCAGCTCCCCCAAAAAAATGAATAAGAAGTGATCAGAAAGTCATACACATGCCAAAGGGTATGAATAAAAATGACAGAGCGTTCTACAAAAAGATCGTTCTCATATGGCTATGTGAATGGAAAAAACCTAAAAAACTTCATAGCTCTGGGAAGGCAGGTAGCAAAAAACTAAAATTTTAAAAATGAAAATTGGCTGGTCCTTCATGGATTAAAGAAAACAACGAGAAGAGACATTTGGAGTACGCCAAACAGCATGTGGCAGACACTATAAACCCACCGAAAAAGGTTCTCTGGTCAGATGAGAATGAAATCTCAACTTTCTGGTCACCATGGGGAACGCTATGTGTGCCACAAGCCCAACACTTTGTCATGGACATTCCTATGACAGATAACAGGAGGTCTGTCAGATTGGCAACATGTGGTTTAATCTGACATGTTTTCCCTTTTTGTTGTTGGTTTTTACCCCACCCTTTTCCCTCAGGTGTTCCTGGTGTGGTCATTGTCCCTCCCCTATTTATTGCTTCTTCTCCCACTATTCCTTGCGGTTTATAGCTTCAGTGTTGTGGTGGTGAGCAGCAGTTTGGCTTCAGCTGAGATCCTGGAGCCTCCATGTCTTCATTAAAAGATAAGTTTCCTTTTCCCTCCTATTGTTTTATTATTAGGCCTTAGGGAGACTCCTGTTCGTCCTTCCTTTTGGAGGAATAGGTAGACTCATTCCTGTCATTAGTTTCCAGGGTCCTATAGGGTCAGTTCTGTGTTTAGGTTCCTGTGTATGAACTTGCCTACCTTTGAGGCCTGTTCATACTGGTAGAGAGACAGAATTTGAGCCAGGGTTTCCTGTAGGAGGTGTCCGTCTTCCTTCCTTAGTTTCTAGGCCTAATCTCCTTCCCCTCCTATGCTTGGTTTGGTTTCCCCCCCACACCTGCACGTGACATTATAAACCGCCAATTACCGTCACTTTGTTGTTTGTATCTGTACAGCCATGGATCCTATTGCTGTACTCGCCGGGCAGCTGCAAGGGCTGTCTTTGGAGGTAGCTGACCTCTGCATGACCGTCACCCAGATTCGGAGACCACAGGCTGTTGGTCCCGGGGGTGATGGTTGCCAGGCCTGTTTGGAGCCTAAAGTTGTTCTCCCAGACAGATTCTCTGGGGGACGTTATAACTTTATTTTGTTCAGGGAGGCGTGCAAATTGTACTTTAGGTTGCATCCACATTCATCTGGTAATGAGGAACAGAGAGTTGGTGTGGTGATGTTAAGAGATAACAAATTGTACGCAAAATTAGAGAAATGTGTTTTTGCTGTACAAGAGGTGTAATTCTTAGGATACCTGCTGTCATCTTCAGGTTTTCGAATGGATCCAGAGAAAGTCCGTGCTGTATTGGACTGGGATCGACCTGAAAATTTGAAGGCTCAGATGCGGTTTTTGGGGTTCACCAACTATTACCGAAAGTTTATTAAGAACTATTCGACAATAGTTAAACCCTTAACTGACATGACTAGGAAAGGGACGGATGTCTCAGTGTGGTCTAATGCAGCATTGCGAGCCTTTTCCGCTGTGAAGGAGTGCTTCTCTTCTGCCCCTATTTTGGTGCAGCCAAATGTGTCACAACCTTTCATTGTGGAGGTCGACGCATCCGAGGTGGGGGTAGGAGCAGTTTTGTCACAGGGTCCGTCACCAGGTAAATGGCGCCCATGTGTCTTTTTCTTGAAAAAACTCTCTGCTGCAGAGAGAAATTACGATGTGGGTAACAGAGAGTTACTGGCCATTAAGTTGGCTTTTGAGGAATGGCGTCATTGGTTGGAAGGGGCGATTCACCCAGTCACGGTATTCACAGATCACAAAAACTTGGCTTACCTTGAGTCGGCGAAACGACTTAATCCGAGGCAGGCCAGATGTTCTTTGTTCTTCACCAGATTCAATTTCATTGTCATGTATCGTCCTGGGATTACGAATGTCAAGGTGGATGCCTTGTCACGTAGTTTTCCCGGAGGTGGTGATCTTGAAGATCCAAGCCCTATACTGTCTGAAGGGGTGGTGATATCTGCTCTTTACCCTGATCTTGAGGCTAAGGTGTTTGAGGCCCAGGGAGATGCACCGGAGTCTTGCCCCACTCGGAAATTGTTTGTTCCATCTGAATTGCGTCATAAGGTGTTTGAGGAACATCACTGTACAGTGCTTGTGGGACACCCTGGGAGTAGGTCCACTGTCGACCTCATCTCTCGTAGATTCTGGTGGCCGGGGCTGCGTAAGTGTGTTGAGGACTATGTGTCGGCCTGTAGTGTCTGTGCACGTGCTAAGGTGACACATACTCGACCTTCTGGACCCCTACTCCCATTGCCCATCCCGTCCAGACCATGGACTCACTTGTCTATGGACTTTATCACTAATCTGCCTAATTCGTCTGGAAAGACAGTTATTCTGGTGTTTGTAGATTGGTTTAGTAAAATGGTGCACTTTATTGCATTGCTCGGACTCCCTAATGCTAAAACCCTTGCACAAGTGTTTGTTGACAACATTGGGAAACTTCATGGCATTCCCACTGACGTGGTCTCTGATCGTGGGACTCAGTTTGTGTCCAGATTCTGGAGGGCGTTCTGTACTCGGCTCGGGGTACAACTGTCTTTTTCCTCTGCTTTTCACTCTCAGACGAATGGACAGACAGAGTGTACTAATCAGACTTACTTGAGATGTTTTGTCTCTGAGAATGGAGGAGGAGTGGTCCTCGTTTTTGTCTCTGGCGGAGTTTGCCATAAACAATCGTAGACAGGAGTCCACTGGCAAGTCACCGTTTTTTGGTGTATATAGGTTTCACCCGCAGTTTGGCACTTTTTCTGGTTCAGATACCTCTGGTATCCCTGAGGAAGAACATTTTTCGTCATCATTGCCATCTACAGTACAGACCAAAAGTTTGGACACACCTTCTCATTCAAAGAGTTTTCTGCATTTTCAGGACTTCGAAAATTGTAGATTCAAACTGAAGGCATGAAAACTATGAATTAACACATGTGGAATTATATACTTAACAAAAAAGTGTAAAACAACTGAAAATATGTCTTATATTCAAGGTTCTTCAAAGTAGCCACCCTTTCTTTGATTACTGCTTTGCACACTCTTGGCATTCTCTTGATGAGCTTCAAGAGGTAGTCACCTGAAATGGTTTTCACTTCACAGGTGTGCCCTGTCAGGTTTAATAAGTGGGATTTCTTGCCTTATAAATGGGGTTGGGACCATGAGTTGTGTTGGGCAGAAGTCAGGTGGATACACAGCTGATAGTCCTACTGAATAGACTGTTAGAATTTGTATTATGGCAAGACAAAAACAGCTAAGTAAAGAAAAACAAGTGGCCATCATTACTTTAAGGAATGAAGGTCAGTCAGTCCGAAAAATTGGGAAAACTTTGAAAGTGTCCCCAAGTGCAGTCGCAAAAACCATCAAGCGCTACAAAGAAACTGGCTCACATGAGGACCACCCCAGGAAAGAAAGACCAAGAGTCACCTCTGCTGCGGAGGATAAGTTCATCCGAGTCACCAGCCTCAGAAATTGCAGGTTAACAGCAGCTCAGATTAGAGACCAGGTCAATGCCACACAGAGTTCTAGCAGCAGACACATCTCTACAACAACTGTTAAGAGGAGACTGTGTGCAGCAGGCCTTCATGGTAAAATAGCTGCTAGGAAACCACTGCTAAGGACAGGCAACAAGCAGAAGAGACTTGTTTGGGCTAAAGAACACAAGGAATGGACATTAGACCAGTGGAAATCTGTGCTTTGGTCTAATGAGTCCAAATTTGAGATCTTTGGTTCCAACCACCGTGTCTTTGTGTGACGCAGAAAAGGTGAACGGATGGACTCTACATTCCTGGTTCCCACCGGGAAGCATGGAGGAGGAGGTGTGATGGTGTGGGGGTGCTTTGCTGGTGACACTGTTGGGAATTTATTCAAAATTGAAGGCATACTGAACCAGCATGGCTACCACAGCATCTTACAGTGGCATGCTATTCCATCCGGTTTGCGTTTAGTTGGACCATCATTTATTTATCAACAGGACAATGAGCCCAAACACACCTCCAGGCTGTGTAAGGGCTATTTCACCAAGGAGGAGAGTAATGGGGTGCTGCGCCAGATGACCTGGCATCCACAGTCACCAGACCTGAACTCAATTGAGATGGTCTGGGGTGAACTGGACCGCAGAGTGAAGGCAAAAGGGCCAACAAGTACTAAGCATCTCTGGAAACTCCTTCAAGACTGTTGGAATACCATTTCAGGTGACTAACTCTCGAAGCTCATCAAGAGTATGCCAAGAGTGTGCAAAGCAGTAATCAAAGCAAAAGGTGGCTACTTTGAAGAACCTAGAATATAAGACATATTTTCAGCTGTTTCACACTTTTTTGTTAAGTATATAATTCCACATGTGTTAATTCATAGATTTGATGCCTTCAGTGTGAATCTACAATTTTCATAGTCATGAAAATACAGAAAACTCTTTGAATGAGAAGGTGTGTCCAAACTTTTGGTCTGTACTGTATATGGCGGAAAATTCAAAGTACCTTGTTAAATATGGGCAACAAGTACAAACATGTGGCTGACAGGAAACGTATGAATGGTCTGGACCTAAGAGTGGGTGATTCTGTGTGGCTGTCCACAAGAAACATTAAGTTGAAAGTTCCTTCTTGGAAGTTGGGTCCAAGATTTATTGGTCCATAAAAGATCACTGCCATTATTAATCCTGTAGCATTTCGTCTTGAACTTCTTCAGGCCCTGAAAATTCATAATGTATTTCACAGATCTTTGTTAAAGAGATATGTTGAACCTTTGGAGCCATCTCCCTTGCCACCCGCGTCTGTCATGGCGGATGGCAGTTTGGAATTCCAGATCGCCAAAATTATTGACTCTCAAGTTCTTCATAGAACTCTTCAATATCTTGTTCACTGGAAGGTTATGGACCAGAGGAGAGGACGTGGGTACCGGCATCTGATGTGAATGCCAGTCGCTTGGTGAAAGCTTTTCACAGGTCTCATCCGGACAAAGTTGGTCCAGGGTGCCCGGAGGTCACCCGTAGAAGGGGGGTTACTGTCACGGACATTCCTATGACAAATAACAGGAGGTCTGTCAGATTGGCAACACGTGGTATAATCTGACATGTTTTCTCTTTTTGTTGTTGGTTTTTACCACACCCTTTTCTCTCAGGTGTTCCTGGTGTGGTCATTGTCCCTCCCCTATTTATTGCTTCTTCTCCCACTATTCCTTGCGGTTTATAGCTTCAGTGTTGTGGTGGTGAGCAGCAGTTTGGTTTCAGCTGAGATCTTGGAGCCTCCGTTTCTTCATTGAAAGATAAGTTTCCTTTTCCCTCGTTTTGTTATTAGGCCTTAGGGAGACTCCTGTTCATCCTTCCTTTTGGAGGAACAGGGAGACTCATTCCTGTCATTAGTTTCCAGGGTCCTATAGGGTCAGTTCTGTGTTTAGGTTCCTGTGTATGAACTTGCCTACCTTTGAGGCCTGTTCATACTGGTAGATAGACAGGATTTGAGCCAGGGTTTCCTGTAGGAGGTGTCCATCTTCCTTCCTTAGTTTCTAGGCCTAATCTCCTTTCCCTCCTATGCTTGGTTTGGTCCCCCCCCCCACACACACACCTGCGCGTGACACATTTCCCATTACCCTATGAACACAATTCCCATTGTGAATTATTGTGGTGGCAGCAGCATGCTGTGGGGTTGATCTTCATCGGTAGGGACTGGAAGATTGGTCAGGATTGAAGGAAAGATGGATGGCAGTTAGTGTTGAGCAAATCAAAATCCGCAAAGTAGAGTTCGTTCCAATTGCAGAGAAAATTTGATTCACCGCGAAGCCAAATTTCCTCATGCTTTGTGGTAGCGAATCAATTTTCCCTGAATGGCTGTAAAAAACAAAAATCATGCTTACCTCATCCATTTGATTGCGATGGGCCGGCCGCCGCCATCTTGATTGAAGATCTCTCGTAAAATCCTTGGCGCAGTGACGTATGACATCACCACTCACATTGACATGATGATGTCATTACGGTCCAGAGTGAGTTTTCACGCTAGATCTTCAATCAAGATGGCAGTGGCTGGCTCTTCGCTAGCAAATGGATGAGGTAAGTATGATTTAATTTTCTTTTCATTTTACACTATTACTGTCAGATTCCACAATCAGCGATGAACGTGGCATCTGAGAGGTACATTGGGGCGCAATCGCTGCTCCCTGTCATTGCTCTCACTATATACAAAGAAATGCGTTTTGTGGCCAAGTAATTCATCATAAAGCAAATTCTTTTGTAAAATTTGGCGAAGCTGACAAACTGAATTTTTGAATACTTCGTTCATCTATAATGGCAGCAAATACAGGACAAATCTTGAAGATAACCGGTTTCAGTCAACCAGAGATTTGAGACTGGGACATCTTCCACCAGGACAATGAACCTAACCTAAATTGTCTTGGAATGGCTTTGTCACAGCATGGACCTCAATTTAATTGAGAATCTATGGCATGACTTAAAGGGTTTCTGTCACAATTATCCCTATTAAACAGGCTGGCATTATAAATGTGCAAAAGTCAGCTGAATCTAACTGCTATTTTTCTTAGGAATGCCCCCATTTTTGTGCAATTTTATGTTTTATTATATGCAAATTAGCCTCTAGGAGCAGGGGGGCGTTGCTCCTGCTCCTAGAGGTTCTGTTCTTCCAACTCATGTATAATACTGCCCAGGCATCTTGGATTGACAGGGCCAGGCAGCATTCACCTCCTCTGGCCGGCCCCGTGTGCTGGGGAAATCTCTTTTTTTTGTATTTCTTCAGATTGTTTTTACCTACTGTAGAATATAAATGCATGGACAATGTAAGCAGAAGTAAAATGTGTGTCCTAATGAGTTTGTTTTCATAAGAAACACATGAAAACTGATTATTCAGCAAACATGACTCATTTTTCACATTGCATAACATCAGTTGGAGCCATTAGAAAGTACAACTTATCCTGCAAAAACAAGCCCTCATATGGCTATGTGAATGGATAAAAAAACAAACAAAAAAACTTTATAGCTCTGGGAAGGCAGGTAGTAAAAAACAAAAATGTAAAAAATAAAAATTGGCTGGTGCTTCATGGGTTAAAGAAAATAACAAGAAGAGACATTTGGAGTTCGCCAAACAACATGTGGCAGACACTATAAACCCACCGAAGAAGGTTCTCTGGTCAGATGAGAATGAAATCTCAATTTTCTGGTCACTATGGGGAACGCCACAAGCCCAACACTTCCCATCACCCTAAGAACACCTTTCCCACTGTGAATAAGGGCTCATGCACCCGAACATATTTTCTTTCCGCGTTCGTTTCGTTTTTGTTTTTGCGTACCATATGCGGAACCATTCATTTCAATTGGTCCACACAAAAAACGGACGATACTCCGTGTGCTTTCCGTTTCCGTATGTCCGTATTTCCGTTCCGCAAAAAACTAGAACACGTCCTATTATAGTCCGAATTACGGACAAGGATAATACTGTTCTATTAGGGGCCAGCTATTCCGTTCCGCAAAATACAGAATGCACACGGACATGTGTCCACAAAGTTGAGTTGGGTCCAATTTCAGGGAAAATTCACCGCAAAGCCGAATTTCCTCATTCTTCGTGGTAACGAATCAATTTTCCCTGAATGGTGATAAAAACAAAAATAAAATCATACCTCATCCATTTGATTGTGACCAGCCGGCCGCCATCTTGATTGAAGATCTCTCACGAAATCCCATGCACAGTGATGTATGATGTCAACTTGCCAGCTGACATGATGATATCATCACGGGCCAACGTGGCCAAAGCGCCTGATCTTCAATGAAGAAGGAAATGGAAATTCAAGAAGGAAATTCGGCAGGAAATGGATGACGTAAGTATGATTTAATTTTTTTTTTTTTATTTTATTGCTGTCAGATTACACAATCAGCAATGAACACAGCATCTGAGTCGTACAATGGGGTGCAATCGCTGCTCCCTGTCATTGCTTTCACTATTTACAAAGAAATGTGCTTCGTGGTGATGTAATTGGTCATAAAGCGAACTCTTTTGTAAAATTCGGTGAAGCAACTGAATAGAATTTTTGAATACTTTGCTCTTCTCTTATGGCAGTAAATACAGTACAGGACAGTTCTTGAGGATAACCGGTTTCAGTCTGCCAGAGATTTGACACTGGAACATCTTCCAGCTGGACAATGACCTTAACCTAAATTGTCTTGGAATGGCCTTGTCAAAGCATGGACCTCAATTTAATTGAGAATCTATGGCATGACAAAGACAGCACAACCCATCTACGTAACTTGAAGGACTTGGAGCAGTTTTTCCTGGAAAACAAAAATCCCAATGTCTAGATGTGCTAATACCCCAAGAGACCAGTATCTGTAGTTGCAGCAGTAGGTGGCGCCACTAAGTATTGACTTTTACACATCAAGTTTCTTTTTTTGTCTTTATTAATGCTAGTGTCACAGTAAAAAATAGTTTGCACCTTTAAAGCAGTGTACATGCTGTGTAAATTAAATAGTACAATTTTCCAAAATTTTATTTTATGTCCAGGTTGTAATGCAACTAACCAGCAAGGAAAAACAACAAGGGGGTGAATAGTTTCACAAAGCCCAGTACTTAAAGGGGTTCTCTGGGAATTAAGAAAATAAAAACACTTAAAGGGGTATTCTCATCTTGGATATGCCCCCATTGTCCTATAGGTGCGGGTCCCGCCGCTGGAACCGCACTATGAGAACGGGGCCCCCGAAGTGAAGAAGTGCGCACCGCGCAAGCGCGGCCCGCTCTCCATTCACTTCTATGGGGCCGCCGCAAATAGCCGAGCTCTGGCTCTGCTATCTCCGTCGGCTCCATAGAAATGAATGGGAGCGCACTGCGCATGCACGGCCACCGCTCCCATTCATTTCTATGGAGCCGACGGCAGTGCGCACTTCTTCACTTTGGGGGCCCCGTTCTCGTTATAGGTGCGGGTCCCAGCGGCGGGACCCGCACCTATAGGACAATGGGGGCATATCCTAGCGATATGCCCCCATTGTCCAAGATGAGAATACCCCTTTAAATATTACTTTATTATAAATATATTCCCAAATACTTTACGTTATTTATAATGGCTTGTTTTGTCTAAAGAGAAATAAAATGGCCACCACCACCCAGGATCATAATCCCTGACATTCAGAGTAGAGAGGAGGATGAGGCAGCTCTTTAGCTCAGTGTTGTGAAGTAACTTGTCCTCCTGTTTGATTAGGACAGGTTTTGTGTGTACTAATAGGACGGTGGCCATTTTATTTCCCCTGATGACAGCTCCATAGACATAATGAGCCATTATAACTAATGAAAAGTATATATGGGAATATATTAATAATAAAGTAAAATTTAAGTATTTTTATTTTCTTAATTCCCGGAGAACCCCTTTAAACATTGGCCATAAACAGGAGTGGAAAAGTTGACTAAATTAAAAGATTTTTTTTCCAAGTCTCTCTTTATGACATGTCCCAGTGGTCAGCTGTGATCTGCAGGGGATGTAGCAGCATGTGTAAAAGTACATTTTTTGTGTTTCTTCAGATTGTTTTTACCTACTGTAGAAGATACATACATGCACAATATATGCAGAAGTAAAATGCGTGTCCCAATGAGTTTGTTTTCATAAGAAATCCATGAAAACTGATTATTCAGCAAACATGACTCTTTTTTCAAATTGCATAACTTCAGTGTCAGAAAGAGAGTAATTTCCCTTACTTAGAAAAAGAAGTCACAAGGAAGCACTCAGCTTTTCATGGAAATTCCAGCAGCCGCGTACTTCAATTTCTATATACTGTTTCTTCACATAAAGGTGAGAGGACTTTGTTATCGATCTACATATCAGCTATTCATCCAGTCTATTTTTTATAAGTTAACTTTGATTTAATAAAATCATAGATCACACCAAAATTCAAAAGTCATGCTTTTTATTGAGTATTTTTCCTGTCATTTCAGTGATTATTAAATGGCAAAGTGGTCAAAATCATCTGAAAATGATGAGGACATTACATGTCTTGACCAGCTAGAGAACAAACAATGGGATAGCCAGACAATGCAATCCTTAATCCCTTGTAAGTATTTATGTTATATTTTTTATTCAGTATTGAGTTTTGTATAACTTTTCAGTATAGTTTTGTATAATAATAAAATAATAATAATAATACTAATAGTAATAATAATAACAATTATTATTATTATTATTATTATTTTGCATTTGAAAATATATCAGCACCATATAAATATAAATGAGTAAATGAGTTATAAATATATGTGGATTTGTCATTTTATTGTATTTTTATTTATTTTTGCTAAAAGGCATTTTTTATGAGTTTATTTTCTGTGGATGTTGGATATCTAGAATTACTTTCTGGAAAATACTTTCATTTTATGTGTAACATGCCAAAGTATTTGTCCATTTGTTTGCTTTGTGTTGGTTACTTAGCTTAGGCTACATCTTTAGTAGACATACAACTCCTTGTAAAAAGTGGATCTATTTTACAATATTTTTTATTTCTAAATTAAAAATAAAATAGCATTTTTATTTTCAGGCAATGATATGAAAAGTATTGAAAAGAAAGTGAAGATTGCATTTGCAGCTATTGCAATACTGTATATTATTGTCCTGGGCCACCTTGTCTTCACTATAAAACTACAAGGTACTGTAGAACGACTTGTATAATGTAATTATGCAAAAAATATCATAAAGGAGTTTTCCACAGTATAGGGGATAAGTGACTCCTTGGTGAGTGTCCAACCCATGGCGATTATGAGAACAGATGTCCCATGTTACCCCATTTCAATGGAGAGGCAGGCACTCATTTCTGCTACCTCTATGGTATGTCAGAGATAGCCAAGCACAGTATTCAGGTGTCTTCAACAGTCACATTAAGTAGAGTGGCAGTAGACATGCATGGCCACCATTTCATTCAAACTGGGAAACATAAGAACCCCCACCAGACACTCATTCCCTTTCCTGTGTATAGGGGCTAAGTGTTGTTCATGTAAAACAACCATTTAAAGGAGATCTGCCAATAAGCATATAAAGCTCATGTAGCGTACATGAAAATTACATATAAGCAAAGATATGATCACAATGGCACAGGCCCAAGCCTGAAGCTGCACCATTCAAATGTTCTGAACAGCAAGTCTCTACAAGTACAGTATTTATGCCAACTTTATAATAATGCAAACTGAGAGGACCTCCATTCAAACACAGGAATGACATACAAACACATGCAGATGTTGCCTCTGGTCCAAGTGCAAACCACTGATCCAGCAGTATACCCATCATAAGCATCACAAGGTATACTGGTCTCTAAGGGTGGTACCATCTTATCAAACCATAACCATGGGTCTTTTTTTTTGTTAATCACTTTTCAATCATTTTTAGTGTTTTGTGTATTTTGTATATACAAGGTGCCCCTGAAAAAGTAGCCCGTCTCCAGCGATAGTATGAGATAATCAAGCAAGTGGATTGTTTTTTTTAAATTACCCACTAGTCACAAAAGATGCTGAAAGTGGTTCCCCGTTAACATCTATGCATCTTTGAGTTTTTCAACAGTGATGCTGCAGAAGAAAAAAATGTCTTGTTTTCTCCAACAAGATGGGGCAACATGACACACCTCATGGAGCTCACTGACATGGGTTCTTGAACTGCTTATGGAGGAGCAAACTATGAGCGAGGGGTTAAAGGGTTTCTGTCACCAAGTTTGACCATATTAAACCAGATGACAATTGCAATGCGCAAATGTCACCTGATGTCTAATATGGTCTTCTTTTTAAGATCTGTGTCCCCGTTTTCTTAAAAAAAACTTCTTTTGTAATATGCAAATTACCTTCACTAGGTGCAAGGGGCGGTAACCCTGCACTTAGTAGCGCTGTTTTCCCCACCTTTTATATTACGTCACCGTAGATTGACAGGGCCAGGCAGCTCGCTCTATCTGCTGCTGGCCCTGTCAGTGCTGAAAATCCTGCGTCTCCGCCGTGGGTCCGTCATTCGGCGCAGGCGCAGTGAGTACAGCTGGCTGCCGGGCTCCCGGCTTCCTCACAGCACCTGCGCCGCCTTCTCTTCCGGGTGTAGTGTGACGTCATCAGCGCAGGCGCAGTGAGGAAGCCGGGAGCCCGGCAGCCAGCTGCACTCACTGCGCCTGCGCCGAATGACGGACCCATGGCACAGGCGCAGGATTTGCAGCGCTGACAGGGCCAGCAGCAGATAGAGCGAGCTGCCTGGCCCTGTCAATCTACGCTGATGACGTAATATAGAAGGTGGGGAAAACAACGCTACTAGGTGCAGGGTTACCGCCCCTTGCACCTAGTGAAGGTAATTTGCATATTACAAAAGTAGTTTTTTTAAGAAAACGGGGACACATATCTTAAAAAGAAGACCATATTAGACATCAGGTGACATTTGTGCATTGCAAATGTCATCTGGTTTAATATGGTCAAACTTGGTGACAGAAACCCTTTAAGGCTACCACGTTTCCCAGACTTGTCCACATGTGATTTTTTTATCTGAGGGGAAATTTAAAACAAAAAGTGTTCACTAACAATCCACATCCCCTGCATGAACTCAAGGAGAACATCACAAACACTATCCGCAGCTTCACTGATGAAGAGCTGCAAGCAGTGTCGGCCAACATAATCCGACGTGCCCAAAGATGCGTAGATGTGAACGGGACCACTTTCAGCATCTTTTGTGACTTGTGGGTAGTTAAAAAAAAACAATCCACTTGCTTGTTCATCTTGTCATACTGTCGCTGGAGGCAGGCTTTCTTTTCGTTGGGCCACCCTGTATATCTATGTACTGTATATACAATATGTACAGATGTGCAGTGTATTTACGTTAGGTCCAGAAATATTTAGACAATGACATAAGTTTTAGCATTTAACTGTTTACCAAAACATATTTAAGATTAAGTTATATAATCAATATGGACTTAAAGTGCAGACTCTCAGCTCTAATTTGAGATATATATTCACATCCTAATTTGAGTATGTGTTTAGGAATTACAGCTCTTTAATGTGTAGCTGCCTCTTTTTCAAGGGACGAAAGTTAATTGGACAATTATCTCAAAAGCTATTTAATGGGTTGTATGGGCTATTCCTTTATTAATCTATGATCAATTAAGCAGGTAAAAGGTCTGGAGTTTATTCCAGGTGCAACATTTGCATTTGGTAGCTGTTGCTGTGAACTCACAACATGCAGTCAAAGGAGCGCTCAGTGGAAGTGAAACAGACCATCATTAGGCTAAAAAAAGAAGAAATCCATCAGAGAGATAGCGGAAATGTTAGGAGTGGCCAAATCAACAGTTTGGTACATTCTGATAAAAAAAAAGCACTGGTGAGCTTGGAAACTCAAAAAGAACTGGACGACCCAAGAAGAAAACCGTGGTAGATGATTGCAGAATCCTTTCCATGGTGAAGAAAAACCCCTTAACAACATCCACCCACGTTAAGAACACTCTCCAGGAAGTAGGTGTATCAGTATCTAAAATCTATCATAAGGAGCAAATACAGAGGGTTTACCACAAGGTGCAAACCATTAATCAGCCTCAAAAATAGAAAGGACAGATAACACTTTGCAAAAAAACTTTTAAAGAAGCCACCCCAGTTCTGGAACAGCATTCTTTGGGCAGATGAAACTAAGATCAACCCATACCAGAATGATGGGAAAAAGAAAGTATGGAGAAGGCTTGGAACATCTCATGATCCAAAGCGCCTTTGTAAAACATGGTGGAGGCAGAGAGACATGAGCATGCATGGCTTCCAATGTCAATGGGTCACTATTGATTATTAATGATGTGACTGAAGAAAGAAGTAGCCTGATGAATTCTAAGTGTACAGCAATATATTTATCATAAATTAGTCCAGTATCCCAGCTCTTTGATACCGTAGGTTGAGCAGCCCCACTTTGAGCGGGGCTGGTTGTCATAGCATTAGAGCAACGCCGGTTAGTGTGGTCAGACATGTCACAGACAGGTAAGGCATCAAAACTGAATTAACACATGTGGAATTATATACTTAACAAAAAAGTGTGAAACAAGTAAAAATATGTCATATTCTAGGTTCTTCAAAGTAGCCACCTTTTGCTTTTATTACTGCTTTGCACACTCTTGGCATTCTCTTGATGAGCTTTAAGAGGTAGTCACCTGAAATGGCGCTCACTTCACAGGTGTGCCCTGTCAGGTTTAATAAGTGGGATTTCTTGCCTTATAAATGGGGTTGGGACCATGAGTTGTGTTGGGCAGAAGTCAGGTGGATACACAGCTGATAGTCCTACTGAATAGACTGTTAGAATTTGTATTATGGCAATAGAAAAGCAGCTAAGTAAAGAAAAACGAGTGGCCATCATTACTTTAAGAAATGAAGGTCAGTCAGTCCGAAAAATTGGGAAAACTTTGAAAGTGTCCCCAAGTACAGTCGCAAAAACCATCAAGCGCTACAAAGAAACTGGCTCACATGAGGACTGCCCCAGGAAAGGAAGACCAAGAGTCACCTCTGCTGCGGAGGATAAGTTCATCCGAGTCACCAGCCTCAGAAATCGCAGGTTAACAGCAGCTCAGATTAGAGACCAGGTCAATGCCACACAGAGTTCTAGCAGCAGACACATCTCTACAACAACTGTTAAGAGGAGACTGTGTGCAGCAGGCCTTCATGATAAAATAGCTGCCAGAAAACCACTGCTAAGGAAAGGCAACAAGCAGAAGAGACTTGTTTGGGCTAAAGAACACAAGGAATGGACATTAGACCAGTGGAAATCTGTGCTTTGGTCTGATGAGTCCAAATTTAGGATCTTTGGTTCTAACCACCGTGTCTTTGTGCGACACAGAAAAGGTGAACGGATGGACTCTACATGCCTGGTTCCCACTGTGAAGCATGGAGGAGGAGGTGTGATGATGTGACGGTGTTTTGCTGGTGACACTGTTGGGGATTTATGCAAAATTGAAGGCATACTGAACCAGCATGGCTACCACAGCATCTTGCAGCGGCATGCTATTCCATCCGGTTTGCGTTTAGTTGGACCATCATTTATTTATCAACAGGACAATGAGCCCAAACACACCTCCAGGCTGTGTAAGGGCTATTTGACCAAGAAGGAGAGTGATGGGGTGCTACGCCAGATGACCTGGCCTCCACAGTCACCAGACCTGAACCCAATCGAGATGGTTTGGGGTGAGCTGGACCGTAGAGTGAAGGCAAAAGGGCCAACAAGTGCTAATTATCTCTGGGAACTCCTTCAAGACTGTTGGAATACCATTTCATGTGATTACCTCTTGAAGCTCATCAAGAGAATGCCAAGAGTGTGCAAAGCAGTAATCAAAGCAAAAGGTGGCTACTTTGAAGAACCTAGAATATAAGACATATTTTCAGTTGTGTCACACTTTTTTGTTAAGTATATAATTCCACATGTGTTAATTCATAGATTTGATGCCTTCAGTGTGAATCTACAATTTTCATAGTCATGAAAATACAGAAAACTCTTTGAATGAGAAGGTGTGTCCAAACTTTTGGTCTCTACTGTATATATGTATATATATAATATATATATATATATATATATATATATATATATATATATATATATGTATTGTATTTGATCCTGACAGCTGACAGTATGACTGCAGTACGGATGAATGTGCAGTATAAAAATGTGTATGATTTGCTTGTTTTGTCCTCTGTTTTGCAGGACGTTTTGCTGTTTCAGAAGCAGAGGAACAAATTGTACAAAAAAAACTTCATGCTGAAAAATATAACAATGAACCAGAGACAAACAACATCCCTGATTACACTCAGCTCCTACATGATTTCTCAGATTGCAAAGCACAAGCCTCACTCAACTCGAAAGAACTGAATACCCTAAATGCAATCTTAAATAGCACTAGACTACAGTATGAAAAAACGGAAGACAAAGTACAAAACATCTATAATACGGTTGACCACTTAACAACTTTACTAGATGATAGCAAAATGAAAATGGAATATATAAATACAACAATCTCTGAAAAGGTCTATTTAATGGAGGAGGTATGTTCATAACAACATATAAATCTCTATAGATACTGTGGGCACAAGATTGCTAAATATTTTTAACCAAGACCATTGCAAAATTGCTTCATTTCTTATTTAGGAGACCCTAAAAAAATAAAAATGGGTCACAATAGTGAATGTAATATGTAATAGGTAGAGGTGGAAATATTAGAGAATTTGATCACATTGCTTTTGGTTTTCCAATAAATTGTTAAAGTCCATCTGTCAGCAGATTTGTACCTATGACACTGGCTGACCTGTTACATGTGCCCTTGGTAGCTGAAGACATCTTTGTTGGTCCCATGTTCATACGTGCCTGCGTTGCTGAGAAAAATGATGTTTTAAAGGGGTTGTCTGAGAAAGGAGCAGAGTTCACTGAGGGTCACATGACCTGTGATGTCAGCCTTTCTCCCTGCTCTGATGATGTTTTGTGTACAAGCCTGAGAGAGCAGATATGTGTCTGTACACAGACGTCACTGTGCTGGCCACGCCCCCTGCACTAGCTGCTGCTTATTGCTGTAGATGCAGTAAGTGCATGGTAAAGCATTTACATTTGATTAGTTAGAAACAGACAAAGAACAAAAAAAAAAAAAAACTCAGACAACCCCTTTAATATATGTAAATGAGTCTCTAGGAGCAACAGGAGCATCGCCCTTAGTCCTAGAGGCTTAGCTCTCTCTACAACTACCGCGTCCTCTCCACTTTGATTGACTTTTGACTTTAGGAGAAGTCAGAACTAGGTGTGATGACGTTATCATTTCCTGGCTCTGTCAAAGTGCAGAGAGCAAGGCAGTTGCAGAGAGAGCTGAGCCTCTAGGAGTAAAAACAACGCCCCTGTTGCTCCTAGAGGCTCATTTGCATATATTAAAGGGGTTGTCTGAGTTATTTTTTTTGTATGTTTCTAACATCAATTTTTTCTCAGCAATGAGGGCACACATGAACATGGAACTAAAGATGGATTTACATGGGCTGAGCTAAAGCCGATTGTCGGAAGGAAGCACTCAGTGGAGAAGACCGCTGTATTTATATAAAGCGATCACCTCCACAGTATGAGGACAAGCGCTCGCAATAACAGCTGCATTGTTTCTGAGCAGCACAATCTGCTGCCCAGAAACGATAATTTAGGTGTCTGCACGAACAGTTTCACTCGATGAACAAGTTTTTCACTCGTCCATCAGGTGATCGGATGCACCTTTAGATAAGTAATTTGTCGGGTATGAGCATTCGCAGGAATGTTCATTCCCGATAATCTGTCTGATTATCTGGCCATCTAAATGTACCTTAACACAGATGCCTTCAGCTGCCAAGTGTACATGTAACAGGCCAGCCAGTTTCATAGGTACAAATCTCTTTACGGATACCCTTTAAGCTTAAAGGGGTTGTCCGGGTTCAGAGCTGATCCCGGACATACCTTTAATTTCACCCAGGCAGCCTGCCTGATGTTAGCATCGGAGCATCTCATGCTCTGACGCCCTCCCTTGTCCTGCGCTGGATCGCGCAGGGCAAGGGCACTTTTGTTTGTAAACACACATTGCAGTGTGTTCGGTGATGTCACCGGCTCTAATGGGCCAGCTTTAGCGCTGCCCTAGCCATTTTACTGGCTAGGGCAGTGTCAAAGCCCGCCCATCAGTGCCGGTGACGTCACCGGGCTCACTGCTGGGCGGAAGCCTCCTCCTGGCAGAGCCCGGTACATCACAAGAACAGGGCTAAATGCCTTTGCCCTGCGCGATTTAGCACAGGGCAAAGGAGGGCATCAGAGCAGTAGATGCTCCGATGCCAACATCAGGCAGGCTGCCTGGGTGAAATTAAGGGTATGTCTGGGTTCAGCTCTGAACCCGGACAACCCCTTTAAACATAGGAAGGAAAAAAATGAATCGGTGCAACTTATGAGCTAATATAAGTGGTTCCTCGAATAAGAATATGGTTGTTCATGATACGCTCAGACTGCCAAACTATTCTTTACACAATTTACACAGTCATCAAAACACAGCATTATTTTTATGTAAAAACTTTTGTATCTTTGGGGTTGAATCACACATGTAATTGTGTGGACATTTTTTATGTAGTTTTATTTATTTTTTTGAGTGAACACCCAAAAAGAAGGAAACATAAAGGAAAGACTGATTCTTCGCTTTAGATCTTACATATCCACTCTTGTGTTTGACTGAAAAGAAAACTGCCATGAAAACTATATGAGTGATTTCAGGCATAAAGAAAACTTGCGTTTACAAATAAAGTTTTAACTTTTTTTTTAATTATTAAACTGTTTTCCTTAAAGGAAATTGGGCAACAGTACTCATATTTTCAGAATGCCACAACAGAATTTACGGATGTAAAACAAAAATATATCATCCTAGAACAAGAAATGAAAGAGGAAGTAAAAACGCTGAATAAAATCACAAATGACCTCCAATTACGAGACTGGGAACATTCAGCTGCACTGAAAAATTTAACAATAATTCAAGGTAAGGTTTCTAACAAACACAAGAGGAGCACTTGTATGGGACAAAGCATTTTATTTTTCGCTTTCAAATACATTTATTTATTATAAATTAGGTATGACATACAACATTTAACATGAGCAGACATACTCGTCAAGCAATAAGCCTCACAGAGCAGCTTACATAATAAATACATTGTATAATTACAATAACCAACTAACAGACCGGTAGATTTTAAACACAAAAGAACTGTAGGCAAGTCGGGGGGAAATATGAGAAAAATAATGAGGAGAATAAATCAGAGAGGTTGTCAAGGGCCCTCGCAGAGTCATTGCATAATGTGTGACCAAGGGGACAGACACAGTGATTCTCCATTAGATGATGAAGAAAGTGGGAAAGGAAAGACGGATAAACCCTGGTCAGAAACATGTGATTGATTGATGCCTGTCCTGAGATCACTTCTACAGCGGAACAAAAATATTTTTTATAATTTGATCATTGCTAAAAAAAAATACCATTGAATATCCATTCATTTCTTTCATCAATGGAGAATTGTACTGTGATTATTTTCTTAATGTGGGGTTAGAGCTTTACAGTTGGAGCTTGTGGCCACTAGAGAGAGATGAGGAGCTTACTGCATACACAATAACACAGTTCTAGTAGGCTCCTATGCTCCCTCTAGTGGCAGAGAATCTGCATATAATGTTTTACCTAAAAGTGATAAGATGGTAAAACGTGTAGGTTTGCTATAAACTATTACTTTATTGGAGCTAGTGTTTAAGAAATATTTAAAGAGGACATGTCACCACTCCTGATGCCTGTTTAATAGCTTCATGCAATCTCCATGTAATAACAATTCTGGAGCCTCTATTCTTATGTCTCTATGTTGTGCCATTCCTTTATCATTTCTACTAGAAGTAATGAATTCATTACTAGCAGTCTGCAGTAAGGGTACAGAGGGATGGTAACTAGTTGAGGGTGTGTACCTGCATAGTCTCACTCTATCTAATCAGTGCACCCCCCCCCACCACCAACTGGTTACCACCCTCTGTACCCTTACTGCTGACTGCTAGCAATTCATTCGTAACTTCTAGTAGAAATAATAAAGGAATGGCACAACATAGAGACATAAGAATAGAGGCTCCAGAATTGTTATTACACGGAGAATGCATGTTTAACACATGGTCACACTGCATACAGCGGGGAAGCGCTGCATCATCATGACATAAGTGGAGAGGGAACAAATTTTGGAACTTAGGGGAGGAGCAGACAGCAGGGAAGGGTGTCATGCTTGGGTTCTTTCAAAATTCAAGCCTGCCCCGCTAGGCACTTGGGAGGTGTTTTTGATAGCATTAACATTTTCCTGGACATTCGATAAATAGCCAAATGACGTAAAGGTATCTCTAACATGCCTGTATGTTCTTATGGCCATTGCTGATTGGTGAAAACTATGTGACAGACTCTCTTTAAAGAGGACCTGTCACCTCTCCTGACATGTCTGCTTTAAAGGGAGCCTTTCACCTAGCGTTATAGACTGCTCAGATTAGGCTGTACTTTCCATATATCTTAATGGTACCTTTATTATACATGTCCCTCGCTGATTAACTCTGAAAAAATACTTTTATAACTTATGCAAATTAGTCTGCGAAAGTGCCGGAAGCGGCGTTATTTCAGATGGAGCCCAGGCCCCCGGGCGATTTGCACTACAAACCCCTCTTATTTCACCACTCTGGACCGCCCTCCTTTATTATAATAACATCCTCCTCCTGGTGACAAATCCCTCGCGTGCGCTGCTCATCCAGCGCCCGGCGCCTGCGCACTGCTCTACCCACAGGCGCAGGGGCTTTTAGTGCGCATGCACCAGTCCGCTGTTCCCAATCCGGCCGGCCAAAGTATAAAGCCGCCACAGTGGGCAGAGCAGTGCGCAGGCGCCGGGCGCTGGATGACTGCCGCATGCGAGGGATTTGTGACAGGAGGAAGATGTTATTATAATAGCTCTCTGCACTGGTTTTTATACATGAGATCCATTTCGTATTGCTACAGGTATTGATTAATTTTAAGTAATATGTGATACAGAAAAGTTATAATAACTAAAGCAAAAATTGTGATGTCATCTGTAGGATCGGCTCTATAGGAAGAGATTATTGATTTTCCACTTTTTGCCATAGTTTTAAGTGATTTTTTTTAATGTTTTATAATTTAGGTCCTCCTGGTCCAAAAGGAGAAAAAGGAGACAGAGGCTTAATAGGAAGCATGGGAATACCAGGAGCAAGAGGTACACTAGCGCAGTTTTTGAACTAGTTTAACTGTGATGAAATTAGCATTTAAAAGATCAAAATTGAAGAGGTAGGTTGGAAAATGGTAAGGTTAGAAAAAGATATTGGTTCATCAAGTCCAACCTATAGTCTTACAGTGTTGATCCAGAAAAAAACCATATGGGGTTGGCAGATGCTAATTGCCCCATAGTTTTTTCATGGTTTCAAGGGAGAAAGGTATCTTTCTGGCACCAAATATGGCAGACATAAATGATAATGGAAAGAAGAAGCTGCCACTGTGTGAATTCTAGGAATCATTAGTGCTGATGTGAGGAGTCATTATAATGTCAGCAGGTAAGTCAGAACTTTACAAGGTCATGCAAGTGGTTACTTATCATACTGCTTTTCCAACATTTGCACACATTGACTGCAGTTCAGCCTGTGGCTTAATTGCTAAGGTATCTGCCTCAAATATATCAGGTCTTGAGTTTAAGCCTTCCAGTAGACAATCTGGAATAAATACAAATACTTTTTTTTAAAAAAAATACGTTAGGTAGATCAGAAATTCAAATGATGTTTGACTTTGATATCTGATTTTCTTTACTGGTCAACGTCACAATAAGTTTCAGACACTGTATATGCTAACTAGATCACATAGAGAAAATCCACCCATTGACAACAGCTGAGCCTATTGCTTAATTGCTAAGGTATATACGTCACAAACAACACCTGCAGCAAACGATCTAAAAAAAAATAGAAATAAAACTTTTTAAATACACTAGCTAGATGACAAATTCAAATGATGTTTGACTTTGATATCTGACTTTCATCATTGGTCAGAGTCACAGAGAGTTTTAGATACACTACATTCACTACTCAAAGCTGTTAGAATTCTGACAAAATTTGTACCAACAAAGTGGCACACATGATCTTCCCCACATTTATTGACTGTTTAGATATTTTATACATTTTCTTACACTCATCAAATGTGTGGCTTATTACAAAGGGGAGTTGTTTTACTGGAAAGACGTGTGGCTTAAATACAACATTGTGCACAGAAAAACATGCCAGAAATTGCTGACCACTCATGAAAGTCAGATATCAAAACCAAGCACCATTTCAATTTGTGATCTAGCTAGTATATTTAAAAAGTTTTATTCCTATTTTCTAGAATGTCTGCTGCAGGCCTGAAACCCAAGACCTGCTGTATGTGAGGCAGATACCTTAGCCAGGGGCGGATTGGCCATAGACTCTACAAGGAAATTTCCTAGTGGACCCGACCACAAAACAAGGCCACATGTAGTATTTTTTCCAGGGCCACTTTAAGTTCCCAGTCCGCCCCTGACCTTAGCAATTAAGCCACAGGCTTAACTGCTGTCATTGGTAGGATTTTCTCTGAGTAGGTGATATAGTTAACAAATATAATATTATGTGACTGTGACCAGATGTGAAAGTCATATATCATGTAAGTTTTTTATGTGACACCTTGCAAGCTAATACATTCATTATGACTATTTCCCATACTGTCCAGTGAAATGTCAGATATTGTCTTAATCTGTTACTATAATATAAGCACTAGTATGTGTGGAAACAAAAACTGAATAATATCTTAAATTCTGAATGCATAGTCTTGTGCAAGTTTGTTCTCCATACTAATGTTCTCTCAGTAGCAGAGAACCATAGAAGTTTACAACCATTTACAGGGCAAAAATAGCATCCTTGAAGTGAAACCCAGAACACTAATAGTTAACTAGTGACATAGTGGCATATCTAGTTCTCCTATGCCAGTTGTACATTTTTTTCTGCTCAGAGGGTAAACATAAGAGATAACTGAAAGAGTATGTGCTAGGACACTGTCAGAGGTGGCATGATCTCAAAGCAACACACTGTAACTACATGCAGCTATTGCTTCTTCAGACATGGACAGATTTGCAGTGGTAATCATCATTCCTCCGCCAGCTCTACAGGTCCCGGGTCTCCCTGCATCAACTTCTATTTTCATGTGGGTCACGTGACAGCTGCGGCCAATGACTAGCTGTAATGGGTGACCCAGTGACATGGGGACAGTCATTGGCTGTTGCGATAACGTGACCTGCATCAAAATGGATGTGGACATGAGGAGACCGAGGACCTGCAGACCCATGGGTGACAATGGATCCGGAACCAAGCAGTGTGGATCAGTTAATTATGATAACCACCCTGAGTCCAGCCATGCTAGGGAAGTCTGAAGAAAAAGTCACCAGGGATGAACAAACCATTTAAGGCAGCTCTATCATATGCAGTTACATTTGCTAGTTTATTTACTGGACAGATTTCCATAGACATCTCAGGCAGTGTGGTTTAGGCATTGGTTGATTGCATTTTAGTTTATATTTGGGCAAAATATGTTACTCCACAAGTCCAGACATCAAGAGACACTGGAAAAGGCCCCACCTCAGTTAAAACCAACTCTAAACAGATGCAATAATACAAATGGGATGTTTTCATACATTGAACTAGTAATTTAGACACAGGAGCATGTTACAATAACATGAGCTTAAAGGTGGTTTCCGAGATTTTTTTTTTTACTGATGACCTATCCCCAGGATAGGTCATCAGTATCTGACTGGTGGGGGTCTGACACCCATGACCCCTGCCGATCAGCTGTTCGAGAAGGCAGCAGCGCTCCTGTGAGCATCACAGCCTTCTCTCTGCTTTTCATAGGCTAGTGATGGAACGTTCATGTGGCCTAAGAGCAGCTCAGCCCCATTTAAGTGAAGGGGCTGAGCTGCGATACCAAGCACAGCCACTATTCTATGTATGGCACTGTGCTTGCTGAGCTGTGAGAAGGCAGCGGCGCTCACAGGAGCATTGGTGCCTTCTCAAAACAGCTGATCAGTGGGGGTCCCGCATGTCAGACCCCCATAGATCAGATTTACTTATGACTTATCCAGAGGATAGATCATCAGTAAAATAAAATCTCAGAAAACCCTTTTAAAGTATTAGTAACAGTCTGTACAAAGAAGTAATAGTAAACTGTATTGAGCATGTCATGTTATAAGCCTTCAACATGGATTTTATTGTGTTTCTCAGAGATGGTGTTACATTTTCACCTAATATTGGCAAAAAACACTTATCTCTGTCTCTAGCATGTGTCTCCATGCCACGGGCTATTCCATCATTCTCATCTCAGGTCTGGATTATATTTTCTTGCCAGATAAATGACATTAGTGCTTGACAGGCTTAACCTCTGTTCACACACTATAATATGATGCTGTATAGTGAGTCATATGAGTCACAAACTATAAAATGACAGCGTGTCACACTAAATTATTTAACTATTTGAGAGACAAGAACACAGAGGACAGCTCATATTAGTTGACATTCCTGATTCTGTTTGTGGTGGATAATTGTATAGATTCATGAAGGTTTCAATAAGTACAATAAATAGGGAGATGTATGGGCTTAATTTACAGCATTATATTTTACATACAAATAGATATAAACAGAGAATGTAATAAAAAAAACAACATTCAAAATTATTGTGCATGTTTTGGTTTACAGGTCCTACTGGAGCAAAGGGAGAGAAAGGGTTAATAGGACTGCCAGGAGTTAATGGACTGCCAGGTGAGCATAATACAGTTATATATAGGATGTATAGTCTGACATTATCTACAGTATTAACTACATGTAAATTGAAATAAAGGGGTATTACCCTTTGGGATATAGATAGAATTTACCATAACTATCAGATAGGATTGTTTATCAGAGATGGGACCAACACCTATGTCCAGAACAGGGCCCAATACCAATAGAGAGGAAGGTGTGCATGTGTGGTCACCCTCCATTCAACATTGTGGGACTTCTAAAAATAGTCAGTTGGCAGTGAACTCACTCTGCTATATTTGGAAATCACATAGCACTGAATGGAAATGTACAATGTACAATGTGGCTGGCATTGAAGCTTGAATGGGGCTGAACTGCAAGACTACAGCTCAAGGACACGACTGGTGATGTCCCCGGTGAAGTACAGACTTTTTTTTTTCCCAAGGGTTCCTATTAGTGATCTGACTCCAGGGTGTAAAGTGCTCTTTAGGCATTATCCACACAGATTTTAGTGGGGACTTTAGTGATGGAGCTCAGAACTTCAATATTGTATCGTGTCATCAAAACTCAGGGGAGAAATGTGGAAATTTGGATTCATTTCGGAGGATGTATCTTATTAAAGAAATATATCTCAAATGTATTCTTTGAACTGTTTCATAGACAGTTTAAGACAAGTACTACTTTATACAGAGGCATACACATTTAAAAAAAAGTAATAAAATGAAGTGGCTCCACCAGATGCTGTATTATGGAAGCATTTACCACAGAAACCTTCTGTAACAGTGGCACATGGCTCGACATGACCATGGGGAATCCGGGTTCTGCTCTGCCACATAGTTCTTAAGGTTGGAAAAAGACAAAAGTCCATCAAGTCCAACATGCACAGAGTATAGAAATGAAGGTAGACTTGATCATAGGGTTGTATACAAATGCACCCACTCCCCAGTGGGACTTAATTAGGCTGGGTCTATACGTTGCACTAGTGTGACCAATAACTACACGCAAAATTTCAATCATTCGCGTTGCAATTTCACATGCAAAAATCACATGGCCAAAAAACATCACAAAAACATTGGCCACACAGTAAATTACTGCAATGTGCAAACCGAGTTTTCGAATTTTCCTAATTGATACACACACAGTCTAGGACAAGTTACTTATGTGTATATTCCTGAAATTTTTTTGAATTCTAATAGCATTTCTCTTATTGTAGGTCCACCAGGTGCTAAAGGTGAGAAAGGGGAAAGCGGGCAAATGGCTTCACCAACCAAAACAACTCTGTCTGCATTGCCACCTGTAGCAAGAGGTATGAAATATTTCTTTTAACTATGGATTGATATTAGGATTTTTGTATATTGGCATGATAGCTTACATTTCTACAAAGATTCAAGACTGATAGGATCGTCCTTTATGATCTATTATGATCCAGAAACAAGTGTGACCCTACCATTGTCACTGTGTAAAACAATGATTACAAAGTGCTTGATTACAGTAAACACCGCCAAAATATTTTATGCCAGATGATACAGTAGGTCCAGCATCTCTTTATGTGATTGCTAAGGTTTTTGTAACTTCCATTTTGTTTAATGGGGAAACATTATGCATGTTTGGCCTGTCCTCTTATTGCTAACAGACCAACTGACCCTTTCCATTATTTCTATTTTGCTGATGTGATAGCGGTTCAATTTTTATTACTGTTCAAATGAAAGCCAAATGCTAAACAGTCACTCATCCACACTGTCCCGTAATCCCTTCAGGGATATCATATAGGGCTTATTGTACTTACACTTGTATTTCAGCTTTTGTCAACGTAAACCATTGTGACTCCCTCTCTTGGGATCCGCCCAACTCAAATTTCACTCTTGCTTTTTCCAAAGATTGATAATTTGTACAGAGACTAATATCAATCACATTAGAACATAACACACACAAGTTTTAAATGTCGATAAATGCTTGAAATGTAGGTACCTATCTACACTCACCTGATGTACAGGTACCATTCTTATATTGTCTGGTTTACAGATTCTAATGTACGACTTGTTGGTGGGAGAATTCCTAATGAAGGAAGAGTTGAAGTTTTTCACCTTGGAGAATGGGGTACCGTGTGCGACGATCATTGGGATCTAAAGGACGGTGCAGTGGTATGCAGGATGTTGGGATATTCTGGTGTTTTCCAAGTCATTCTAGATCAAAGGTTTGGCCAAGGTAAGAATGTTATGAAGAATGGATTTCTCATTAAAGCCTTTGAAAACAATTTTTTATCATTACATTTTATTCACGTGGGGCTAGAAATCATTTATTTTCAGTGGGTCTTTATTTTTGTTCTACAGCCTTCAGTTTGGGTATACTGTATCTACAGAGTATCTTGCTTTTTTTTTTACACTGAACTACTGTTTTGACAGATCATGTATAGTCCTTATCTCTGAACTCCTGGTAGCTCATTAACACTCATTTAAGCCATATTCTTATCAGTTTGATAATAATTTAGCTTTAATGAGTGTTTATGAGCTACCAGGAGTTCAGAGATGAGAACTATACATCGAGCCGTCACAGCAGCAACCCGACGGTTCTGTGTAAAACAGAAAGCAAGATAGTCTACATATATGCTGAAACGGAGGGCTGTAGAACAAAAACTGCCAAACATTTTAAATAAAGATCAATTGAAAAAATTATTTTTAGCCCAACATGAGTAAAATGCAATGATAATAAATTGCTGCTGAATATGTTCATAGCCTTCAATTATCACTTTGATGATGAGGTTCTCAGTTGTTTGTTTTTTTTTACAATAAATTGCTTCTATCTGCAGCACAAAGCTGTCAAGTAGACTGAAGGTGGATTAATACATGCCCACTTAATGCACTGAAAAATAATAATGAGATAAAAATATTCATGTTTCAACTATTACATTAGTAACAATGCCATAAGCAACTGCATGATATGGTATTACCATAAATTTGTAATCATTTTATTGCAGATGCTATTTGGACAATAATCTGTAGGGAATTGAAATTCCTCATTTACAAGTGCTTGTATGTTGTGAGTGGACAACACACAAGTTAAAGGGGTATTCCCATCTCACAAATGTAGTTTGTATAGTTAGATATAGCCATACCAATATTATAACTAATAGAATGTATTTATATAAAATATACTGTTTAGAAGATTTTCCTATTTGTATTTCCATTGTCCCACACACATCAGTCAGGCCGTTGCCCCTAGTTACAGCCACCGTGGCCATGTAGTAGCGGTGGTCAGCTTGCTCCTGTTCAAACCGCTCTGAGGTAACTGCTGTATTGTGAACGTACATGGCACGAGCATGCGCAGACACATCTTAGAGTTGTAGCATTTTTTTCTGCGTTACCAAAGCACAGAGAAACAGATCCTGTTCCAAGATCAATTCATCTCTATGGAGCAGGATCCGTTTATAAAGTCTGAGTTTTGGATGGATCCTGACCATTGTGTTTTGGACTGGTAGCGTCCAAAACGCAGATGTGAAAGAACCCTAAGATGTGTCTGTGCATGCTCATGCAATGTCTGTTCACAATACAGCAGTTTCCTCAGAGCAGGTTAGAAAAGGAGCAAGCCGGCCGCCACTACTACATGGCCACGGTGGTTGTAACCAAGGGCAACGGCCTGACTGATGTGTGTGGGACAATGGAAATACAAATAGGCAAATCTTGTAAACGGTACATTTTATATAAATACATTCTATTAGTAATAATATTGGTATGGCTATATCTAACTATACAAACTACATTTGTGAGATGGGAAAACCCCTTTAATGCATTATGTTGATGTGACAGCCCAATGACGTCTTTGGGTAGCTATTGACAGTTGTAGAATGATTTCAACTTGTAGAATAATTTGGACATTTATGCTACATTCACTATTTTAGGGTCCATTCAGATGGCTGTAGTGCTTAGCGGATCCGCAAAACATGGATACCAGCAATTTGCGGACCGAACATGGCCACAACCATAATAGAAAATGCCTATTCTTGTCTGCTATTGCGGACAAGAATAGGACATGTTCTAGCTTTTCCACGGAGCCGCGAAACAGAACCACAGATGCGGACAGCACACTGTGTGCTGTCTGCATCTTTTACGGCCCCATTGAAATGAATGGGTCTGCACCTGTTCCACAAAATTACGGAACGGATACGGACTCATTCAGACGACCGTCTGAATGAGCCCTTAAAGTCTAATTTCTCCACATAACTACCCTTCAACTATCTAATAGAATCCCTATCTCCAAGCATTACTCCATGGAAGTCACCTTGCATTCTCTGCCAGGCCCTTATTTAAAGGGGTTGTCTAGGACTTAAAGATTGGTGACCTATCTACAGGATAGGCAATCAATATCAGATTGGTGGGGGCCCAGCTCTGGGCACTCCTGAGCATCAGATGTTTGAAGGGGCAACAGCACTTGAGAGAACTCTTTGTTGGCTTGTGATGTCTTATTCATCGGTCAAATGGCCCTTGTGCAGCTAAGCTAAAAAGGATCTGTCATCAATCTAAAAAAGTGAGACATTTATATAGTCTAGTTGGCCATGCATAACTGAGCATGGCATGCATTCAGTTATGACTGTCCCCCAAGACTTCTGGCAACACACACATCAATCAGAAGTGACTAGTTATTTCTCTTCTAGGGGATGTTCTGATGTTCTCCATCACACAGCCTTCTGATGCAGTGTGATCTCTTGAGAAATAGGACTTCTCACGAGACCATTCTGTACCCCTAGTTTCCAATGGGACAGAGTGTCACTCAGACTAGAGTGAGACGTCAACACAGAGAAGAGCCCTGGCGGGGCAGCGCATGTACATAAGTGGAAGTATGGCCAACTAGAATATATATATATATATATATATATATATATATATATATATATATATATCACTTGGATTGGTGACAGATTTTTTAAGCTACAAAACAAGGCACAGTGGTTATATAACTTGCAGTGATTCAACAGCTGATTGTCAGGGTGCTGGGAGTCAGGCCCCATCTATTGAATACTGATATAATCTATATAGGACATCAGTATTTTATTTAAATTATCTGTGGGTTTGATAGGTGGGTCTGTCAGGAAACTTAGTGGTCACAGAGACAGAAAGTGATGTGATAGATGCAAGAAATAACATTTGGAGCAGAAGAAGTAATCTGTTTAACTGGAAACATTGGAGGTCTTCTAGTGGTTTTGTAGAAGACCCTCAATTTAATTCTCATGTTTCTGCAACTTATTTAAGGCAATTACAATTCACAAGATGATTAAAGCATTAGCCTGTCACACAACATGCAGTATTTTCTGATGTATTTATACCATTTATTTAGCAAATTCAGATGAATCTATGATTGTAAAAGACTCTGGTATTCCCTGTAAGGAAAAAATTCTGTAAAGTAATCAGATACCTGGCTTATGGTTGTTTTGGAATAGTAGCAAAAACTTGCAAGTAACATTTGTGTGGAAAAAGACTCAAGCATCATGGTAAAGGTAGAGAAGACCCCTTAGCAAATATCATGGAATAGAATGGAAGCTAATTATGGTCCCAAGTCTGGTCACTCAGGAAATATTGGCTAGGTGTTTGTCTGCCTCCATGCCGTGTTAGGTAATAATGTGTTGGAAGAGAGGAGTGCTGTATAGGTTCTTGCCACCCAGTAGTAAAGGGAGTAGCACTACCAAAAACTGAGCCCCTCTTTTTTCTAGGGTCCTATAGCAGCCTTATGGTTATTCACTGTGATATATATACCGTTTGGTTTTGCACTAGCTAAAGTGAATGCCTGTGATGCACGATTTTGTTGTGTGAATAACTGAATAATTATTTTGTATACAGGAACTGGCCGAATATGGATGGATGATGTTAACTGTTCTGGAACAGAACGCTCAATCAAAGAGTGTAGAGCCAGTCGCTGGGGAATAACAAACTGCAGTCATCGTGAAGACGCTGGAGTTCAATGCACTGTATAAACAAAGAATTCTTCACATCTACTGACAATGCTATAATACTTACCAATAAACTCGTAAATAGGTACACAGAAACAGTACAACAATTATAATATTATACTCACCTCTAATTCTAACATTTCAAAAATTAAAAGATTGGAAAAGACTCGATCAGTGCATGTGTATGTCCTGAAAAAGGAGTGTGTTTTACAGTCAAAGAGGCAGAATAAATGGTAATTAATTTATACAGTATGGACTTGCCATTGCTTAAAAGAAAATTCCAATGCATAATGGCACAATAAAGTGCAAAATTGTCACAGTGCGGTATCACAGTTGTGGCAGTGCAGGCTGGCTGCATGCTCTCTCGCGTACTGGCTGCGTGATTCCACTGAATTGTCACAGAATTTTGTTCTTTGACATTCTTCCTAATTCTGTGCTCATTAATTTCATATGAAAAAAAGATTAAGATTCCTCAGTGGTTGATACCTTTTAATGGGTAACTGAAAAGATGATGACAAAATTGGAAGCTTTCGAGGCTACTTTGGCGTCTTAGTCAGGCATCTCTTAAGACAGTGTCTGAAGATTCTCAAATTTATACACCAAAGTACATAGGAGTAATGAGGTAGATGAGACAATTGATGTAAAGTAGATCAATATGAGTGTAAGAGGAATTAAACAGTTGGGTTTTTTTTCTACTTTTATTAATTTCATGAAATATCGGTATAGTGGTTTGAGTTCATATTCATAGTTCCGAATCCCCTTCTTCAGTTGGCTACCTGCAGCTTGGACTAGAGTTAGAGTATTGAATTATTTTAGTGGGAGCTGTAATTGGAATACTGTAACCTCCCCCCTAGTGGCAACCATTGGCAGATGCAATTTTACCCTTTAACTCATCAATTGTGTGAAGAGAAGCAGGACATCTGGCTCTCTAAAAAATGGAACTCTAACCCCAATTAAGATACTGTATATTGTGAGCTAAATATATCTCAAAAATAAAAAACACATTTAATCTGACTATGGCTTGCACTTTGTTAAACCTTTATTGATGCAGTGTATTTCAAATTAAAGGGGTTTTCCAACATTTTAAAAATTGATGACCTCTCCTCAGGATACACCATCAATATCTGATAGGTGGAGGTCTGACACTCTGCACCCTTACTGATCAGCTGTTTCAGAGTAGCTCTACACAGCTGCATCCATTGTGCAGCAGATGAGCAGAGGGAGCTTGTTACTGCAGCACTGCTGACATTCACTTCAAGGACAGAGCTGTGTAGTTCTGGCACCGAAGTCACGTGACAGACCTACTCTGAAATAGTTGATTGGTGGAGATGACTATCCTGACAATAGACCATCAATATTAAAAATCCTGGAATACCTCTTTAAGGAAAAAAATTCCACAGCAGTAACTTGAGAAGAAGATTGCGTTCATTCAAGCTTCTGCAATTTATTGTAATTTCCAATTATTTAGTAAGTATACTGGACTAATAGTTTAGCAGCAATTTGAAATCATTAAGCTATTTAAAATCATTAGTAAAACAAAATGTGTTTCAAAGTTACCTAGGATTACGAAACCCAGCAGTTAGATTGTAGCAAAATAATTTGAAAGCAGTGATTTGGCAAAACTTGTTACCTCCGATGTGCAATCCGACACAGCAGGGCAGCAAGGAAAGCAATGAGTCCTTGAAAAGACTCTGTTCAAGAATTTACACGTGGAGGACAAGAAGCTGCTTTGTTATTGGCAAAAGATTCCCTTGTGATTTAAGAAGCAAATGTAACTAGAGATGAAGTATGAAAAATGTGGCAACTAAGGTCTTCCTATGAGCTCGAAGGACAAGCGAGTGACATTGCTGTCACTGGGTAATTTTCAGCTGGCACCACGTGGTGATTGACGATAGACTGCAGGAAGTCATGCTTAAATTGCATTATCCTACTGAGGATGTGCCATAAATATGATTATAGTATGGATAAAATGTATGTCTGTAGAATAGCGATTACAGATTAGTCAGTGGATTTGTACAAATACATTAGTTTATCAAACATAATTCTTGAGCAGCGAGAGGCTGGCCACGTTCTTCCCATCCCCTTGATTGACGGGGTCCAGGCATCTCATTTGGCCCTGTTAATCCCGCGTCTGGACCTTTGCTCTGAGTAGTGGCGCAGGTGACAACTGTGCATCTCACGTCTGGGTACAAATTGATTCATTCATCTCTATTTGCAACACATGTATTAAGTATTTAAGACACTTTCAGCCATTTTTGGTGGCTCCTCCAACAAGGAGTATGGCTTACTGAAAAAGGGGTCAGGTGTTCCAGATTTATCGTCCAGTATCAGCCACTGTGATTAATCTGGCTCAGTCAAGACTAGGTTTACACTCAAAACAGTAAAATGTGGATCATTGTGTTTACTGTTCTGTTCAATGTTCCAGCTCTCTTTTTATTTGTGAAAACTTCGCAGGGCATCCATATTGGAAGTACCAACACTTTCTCATATTGAGCTAATAGTCAGAACAGTGTCAATAGACTAATCCAGTCTCCAAGAAGTGATACAGTACAGCCCCCTTCCCCAGAAACTAGGCAATTGAAGGAGACACACATACAGAACCTTAAAGTTTGTATAGTCTTGATATTACTTTTATTTTTACACTATATTCCGCAGTGCTTTACAGACATTAGCATCACAATAAGTTTCCTATCAGTATTTCTTTGGAGTGTGGGAGGAAACCCACGTAAACAAGGGGAGAACATACAAACTCCATATAGATGTTGTCATTTGCCAGATTTGAACCCAGGACCCCAGCGCTGCAAGGTACCAGTGCTAAACACTAAGCCACCTGTCTTATCTAGGCCTTTAGTAATGCAATAGACCTATCATCAAACTCCCCCACCCTCTAATGATAATGGCATTGCTCTGCTTACCCACTGCAGTCTACACAGCAAAGCTGAAAAGTGAGTTGCAGCTTACAAATGTCAGCTTAGGGCCCTACTAAACAGCAAAATTTTTGGACCAATTATCGGGAACGATAATTAGGAATGATTGTTTCTGATTAGTGTTGAGCGAGCACCTGGGTGCTCGTATGCGGGGGTGCTCGAGTGCACCCAAGCATAATGTAAGTCAATGAGACTAAACCAGGCACCCCTCGCTCGGAAGAGCGTGGGGGGTGCCTGGTTTAAAAAAGTCCCCCAAATAAATAAAAAAAGGCCCCAAATCTTCCAATAGCCCTTAAAAGGGCTTTTATTTGTTTTTAAAATAAATTCTATCCCTCCCTAGCCATTTCTGTCCCCACACTATCTGTCCCTCCTTGCGGCAGATCTCCCTGACTAACACTGGCCGGGAAAGCGCCACGCGATGACGCGTTCCCGGCCAGCCAGTCAGTGTAATGCCAGTAGCTAAGATGGCGCTCGGCCGAACACGGAGTGGACCCAAGCGCCAGCATGCTCGGCCGAACAGCGAATTCGGCCGAGCATGCTCGCTCATCACTATTCCTGATATCTGGCCCATATAATCGCCACAAAAAGACAAAGTACACAGGTGCTAAAAGTACACCAAAAATATATACAATAAGTAAATGAGTGCAGATGAGGAGATTATTGTTCTCCAAAAACTATTTACATACACCGTGGCAACAGCTTTAACCCCTTTCGCGCCCAGCGCCGTACATGTACGGCGCTGGGGCGATGCGGGCACATGGCGCCCGCTCGCGGGTGCGGCGGGCGTCATGGCCGGCAAGTCTCTGCTCTTTCTAACAGCAGAGACTTGCCGCTACTTACCGCCATCGGCGGCGTCTTCCTGGTTGATTAGATGCCGTGATCACACGTGTGGCCAATCGGGGTGTCTGTACACCATATGAAAACTGTAATCCTCGCTGGTGAGGATTACAGTTTTCAAAGTGCAATTCTTATTCTGGCCACTAGATGGCAGGCCAGGATAAGAAATGAGCAACTCATGGATTTCTGAGTCTATAAAATCCATAATTGCTCATAAAGAAAAAAAAAAAAAGCCACAATATATAAGCCCATATTTGAGCTTTCTAATAGTAAAAAAAATTAAAAAAAAATGTAAAAAAATATATCAAAAATAAAAAAGATGTAAAAGTTCAAATCACCCCCCTTTCCGTATAAGTAAAAAATAAATACCTAAATAACAATAAATATAGACATCATGGGTATCACCGTGACCGAAAACGCCCGTACTTTTAAAATATAAAAAAAAAATTCCAATACGGCGAATTGTGTGGCGGAAAAAAGCATCCAAATGGCGATTTGCCGTTTTTTGTCGCTTTTTTTTTCTAAAAAAAATAAATAAAAAGTGATCAAAAAGTCATACACACCCCAGAATGGTATCAATAAAAACTTCAGATCGTCCCGCAAAAAATGAGCCCCCATACAGCTCTGTACACATAAATACCAAAAAGTTATAGGGGTCAAGATTTGACAAGGAAAAAAAAAAAAAAAAAAGGGCAACTTTCTAATTATTTTATCACTATGAAAACGCAGGAAAAACTATACATATTAGGTATTGCCGGATTCGTACTGACCAGTAGAATGAAAGTAACGGATCAGTTTTAATGCACATCGAATGCTGTAAATAAGAAACCCGTAGAACTGTAGCGGAATAGCGTTTTCTTTGCAATTTCACTCGGTTTGGAATTTTTTTCCCGCTTCCCACTACACCGTATGCAATATTAAATGGTGGCGTTGGAAAGTACAACTTGTCCCGCAAAAAACAAGCCCTCATACAGCTATGTGAACAGAAAAATAAAAGAGTTATGGCTGTTTGAAGGCAGGGAGCGCAAAACGAAAATGCAGAACCGAAAAAAGCTCCGGGGGTGAAGGGGTTAATAAACTGTGAGAAGCAAGAGGTTTTTAAAGCCATTTACACCTACAATATAATATCTTGACCAGCCATGAGGGTGCCAACTATTTATGTACACTGATACAGCAACCTTCATTTTTATAAGGAAACAGACCATATAAAAATATTGTATCATAGCTAAGAAGAACCCAAATCCACAGAATCTGAACTCCTAGAGACTCCTGCCCTGCTTCCACCATAGACACAGGGGTGCACCACCAATGACGCCAGGAAGTGATCGCCAGAGGCAGCACCAGGTAGCGGCAAGAGGGGGTAGCAGAAGGGCCATAGGCAATGAACGATTTCATTTTGGTAGAGGGGTTAGGTTAAGAATTGGCATTGGGGGGGGTGCTGTCATTTCAGTTTTTACCTCAGGGAGCAGAAAGGCTAGATACACCCCTGGCTAGACAGTCTCTTTTCTTGTCACTATAGTCTCCCAATGAAGGTGGGCAGATGAATGTGGTGTCAGTCAACTTTACAAGTTAAAAATGTATTTTTGCATTGTGTTCTGTGTGACAAATAGAGATGAGCGAGTAGTGAAATATTCGAAAGTTCGAAATTCGATTCGAATAGACCGCGAAATTCGACTATTCGACCGAATATCGAATCCCATTAAAGTCTATGGGAAAAAAATGCTCGCCACTTGGAAATCTCAATTCGACCACTTGGAGGTCACCAAGTCCACCCTGAAACCTCAGAAAAGGATGCCAACAATGCTGGAATGCAACTGGGACAGCAGGGGAAGCATGTCTGGGTGCATATAACGCGCCCAAGTCGCACTATTACGCCACTATCACAGCCTCTCAACAATACACTCCAAAGACAATGTAACCTCTCTGTAAAGTGAGACCATACAAGGAAACCTTCTTTCCTCTACATTGCCATGGACCCCAAGCCAAACTAGACAAAAAAGAAGATAAAATTCTGCACCCCTTAAAATCACGTTGCCTATGACAACCACAGATGGCATAGGCAAAGGGGAAAGCAAATAGACCCCACCCCTAATTGTCATTGTGTGTGTGTGTGTGAGATGTGGTCAGACATGTCTTCTTTAAAATGTAAAAACAACTCAAACACATGCAGAAGCCTTAAAATGCCCAAATTGTTGGCGCTTGAGATGTCAGTGACCCGACCTGGCCCAGTGTCATGTCTAGCAGGTAAGCAGTGGGGATGTTGAGGGATGCGTAGGACCGCAAAGGCAGGAAAGGGCCGTGGGCTGGCCAGAGGCTCATGGAAAATTTTGTGGAGGCCCAAGAGGTGAGACCTGTTAAAAATTTTGTGGAGGCCCAAGAGGTGAGACCTTGATAAAATTTTGTGGAGGCCCAAGAGGTGAGACCTGTTAAAAATTTTGTGGAGGCCCAAGAGGTGAGACCTGTTAAAATTTTTGTGGAGGCCCAAGAGGTGAGACTTGATAAATTTTGTGGAGGCCCGAGAGGTGAGACCTGTTAAAATTTTGTGGAGGCCCCAAGAGGTGAGACCCTTGATAAAATTATGTGGAGGCCCAAGATGGTGAGACCTGTTAAAAAATTTTGTGGAGGCCCAAGAGGTGAGACCTGTTAAAAATTTTGTGGAGGCCCAAGAGGTGAGACCTGCTAAAATTTTGTGGAGGCCCAGAGGTGAGACCTTGATAAAATTTTGTGGAGGTCCAAGAGGTGAGACCTGTTAAAAATTTTGTGGAGGCCCCAAGAGGTGAGGACCTGATAAAAATTTGTGGAGGCCCAAGAGGTGAGACCTGTTAAAAAATTTTGTGGAGGCCCAAAGAAGGTGAGACCTTGATTAAAATTATGTGGAGGCCCAAGAGGTGAGACCTGTTAAAATTTTGTGGAGGCCCAAGAGGTGAGACCTGTTAAAAATTATTGTGGAGGCCCAAGAGGTGAGACCTGTTAAAAATTTTGTGGAGGCCCAAGAGGTGAGACCTTGATAAAATTTTGTGGAGGCCCAAGAGGTGAGACCTGATAAAATTTTGTGGAGGCCCAAGAGGTGAGACCTTGATAAATTTTGTGGAGGCCAAGAGGTGAGACCTTGTTAAAAATTTTGGAGGCCAAAGAGGTGAGACCTTGATAAATTATTGTGGAGGCCCAAGAGGTGAGACCTGTTAAAATTTTGTGGAGGCCCAAGAGGTGGACCTTGTTAAAAATGTGGAGGCCCAAGAGGTGAGACCTGATAAAATTTTTGTGGAGGCCCAAAGAGGTGAGACCTGATAAAATTTTGTGGAGGTCCAAGAGGTGAGACTTGATAAAATTTTGTGGAGGCCCAAGAGGTGAGACCTTGATAAAATTTTGTGGAGGCCCAAGAGGTGAGACCTGAGACTTAAAATTTTGTGGAGGCCCAAGAGGTGAGACCTCTTAAACATTTTGTGGAGGCCCAAGAGGTGAGACCTCTTAAACATTTTGTGGAGGCCCAAGAGGTGAGACCTCTTAAAAAAGCCCAAGAGGTGAGACCTCTTAAAATTATTGAGGCCCAATGAGACCTCTTAAACATTTTGTGGAGGCCCAAGAGGTGAGACCTCTTAAACATTTTGTGGAGGCCCAAGAGGTGAGACCTCTTAAACATTTTGTGGAGGCCCAAGAGGTGAGACCTCTTAAACATTTTGTGGAGGCCCAAGAGGTGAGACCTCTTAAACATTTTGTGGGAGGCCCAAGAGGTGAGACCTCTTAAAATTTTGTGGAGGCCCAAGAGGTGAGACCTCTTAAAAATTTTGTGGAGGCCCAAGAGGTGAGACCTCTTAAACATTTTGTGGAGGCCAAGAGGTGAGACCTCTTAAACATTTTGTGGAGGCCCAAGAGGTGAGACCTCTTAAACATTTTGTGGAGGCCCAAGAGGTG